>PNEQ01032687.1:0-12897 GCA_003012365.1 Medauroidea extradentata
GGCCCCTTAGTTTCTTAATTTTTTTTTATTTTTTTTTATTTTTTATTTGTTTGTGAGGGCGCTGGTTTTAACCAGTGCACTGTGGGTTAGCACAAATTTAAAAATACACAATTAGTACACGTAACTAGCTCACAGGCAAGCCTGATGAGCGAGCATTAAATTAAAATAAATACGTGACTAAAATAATACATTTTCGGGACTCGTGCTAGGCACACGGCGCCCGCTGGTCCCGTACCGAGAAATACTATGGGGGCCTATGCGCTAGAAGTGATTTTGGTCCTTATAGCTTCGATTTTCATCAGGATCATTGCAATTAATGGATTTAGATTATTATGGCTAGTAGCATAAAATTGCTCTGCCATTTTACAAAAAACGTCTTGCAGCAGTTCTTGTTTAAGCTCTGCATGCAAGTATCTTATGGGTGTGTACCTAGGTCCATCTGCCGCAATTCTAAGGCATTTATTTTGCAACACTTGCAAAGTGCGTGTGTGCGATTTCGCACAGTAAGCCCACGCTAGAGCTGCGTATGTTAGAATGGGGCGGATCATTGTACTATAAATTAAAAGTCCGTTTTTTAGCTTAAGGCTGAAGTTATGATTTGTCATTGGATAAAGTGCTGACATGCGAGCATAGGCAGGTTTATTTTGCTCTCTACATGACTTCGCAATGTCAGCCTTTTATCCAATACTACGCCTAAATATTTGACTTCATTTTTATAGGGAATTTCCTCATTAAATAGAGTGAGGCGGGGAAGATTGGCAAGAATGTGTCTATGTGTGTAAACCACAGCTTTGCATTTGCCTACATTAATTTTTATTCGCCACAGGAGGAAATAATTTTCTAGCTCATTGAGCATTTCCTGGGCTCGCCGAGTTGCGATCTCGACAATTCTGGATTGCGTGAATGTTACTGTATCGTCGGCATATACACCTAGGTTCATGTTCCAATTAGGGGGCCGCGGAATATCACTAGTATATAAGTTATATAGAACAGGGCCTAGTATGCTGCCTTGGGGTACTCCTGCCCTAATTTCTTTAAATTCTGAGGTCGCTCCGTCAATAGTTACGGCAAAGGAGCGCCTATCTAAATAGGAGGTAATGAGTTCAATGTAACAGTCGGGGAAATGATTCTCATACATTTTATGAAGTAGTCCAGCACAAAACATCCTGTCAAATGCTTTCTCTACATCAAGAAAGACTGCTACTGATTAGTGATGCTAGTTAAATGTGGTGGTTATATGTTCAGTTAGTCTAACTAACTGATGAACTGTAGAGTGCTTTTTTCTAAAGCCAAATTGCTTGTTGGGGAATATATTCGTGTTTCTTATATTATTGTTGTGTCGGTGCAACAGAACACATTCATGCACTTTAGAGAGTGTACTTTAGAGAATTATGGGGTGGTAATTTTGTGGCAAGGTCTGATCCTTGCCAGGCTTAGGAAAAATAATAATATAGGCACGTTTCCAGGGCGTGGGGAAGTGCGCAAGTGTCATGCTTGTATTTATGTACCTAGCCAGAGCCTCTTGTGTAGACTCTGGCAGCTGTTTAAGCACTATAGCGTGCAGGGTATCGAACCCAGGTGCTTTGCGGGGCTTCATACATTTAATTATACGTTTTACCTTGTCTGCATGTGTAAACTCTGGTTCGTCAGCTGAAGACTGGCGAAGTAGCACTCGAAGGTCCCTATATATGTGAGCCACATGTGCTGGGTCGCAGGGTTGGACATTCAGTATAAAAGCAGATGTCATATAGGTGACTGAATGGCATTCAACACAGCTAACTGCTGTGTGTCACTTCAGCAGACTTTTACTACAGAACAACTGTCATGTCAGATACGTAAGTACACATATTGCATTACATTTATTGGTTAAACTTGTTTATTTGTGATGATTTTGTGTATGCGCAGATTACAATGTTTTTGTGTGTTTTACATTTGAGTTGTTCATTTCTATGTACTGTATATTAATGGTATTTTATGCAGGTACTTTTATTTTACGTTTACTACACTGCACAGTTATAGGCCTAACTTAAAAATTGTAATAAATATATCTACGTGCACAATGCTATTTTATTTGGTGTAATCAGTTGGTACACCTGAAAAAACTTTTAAGGCTGGCTGTAAAATATTTTACTTGTGGATAAATGGTATTCTTATGCAATTTTTATTTGTGGAGTTTCTTTTACAGCTACTAGTTGCTCCAAATAATATTCTGTAAATAAGGTACTGTGTTTTCAAGTAGAGAACACAATTAAATTCACGCATGCTAAAAATAAGAGTAGGCCAACGTTGTATTTCTCAAACTTATCGCTCGCAACATAAAAAATTGAGAGCGCTCAAGCTTTATCTTTTCCCAATGAGAAGTTATGTTTATAGTTCTTCTATTTTAAGACGAAAAAGAAAGGTTGTATTTACATGTGCAATATCAGTTTGTAGGCAAACTGTGCAAGGAGTTGCGGTGTGCAGAGTTGTGTCGCTCGCAGTTTACAATTTTTTTCCTTTAGAAGTTGTTTTCAGTTTTCGTAGGATATCTTTTCTGGCTTACATAGTCTACAATTTTTTTACCATGTATTAAGTCATTTTTACATGATAGTATTTACGTTACACATGATCAAGTATGAGCATTATTCGCGGTGCAAAACGTTTTGCCACACACTGTGTTTTATATTTTGGGAAATGAGCGGTGTGTAATTTTGGAATAATTTTGGAATTAAGGGGTACCATTTTATTTGGAAGATGTCTTTTCATTATACTAAATTATAATTTCAATAAAAAAAAACATGTTTATTTTAAGTCAGTAATTTTGATACATTAACTTTAAGATTAAACACACTTTAAAAAAAATTTGGGGATGTAAAAATAAATTACTTCATGAATAACTACATTAGCGATCTAACGAAATGTGTATCTGGCACCGTGGGGTGTCATTAGATTGAGAGTTTACTGTAGTTGCTAAATTTGTTGTTTCCTATTTTTAATAAATATTCTTGTTGAGACTCAATTGATGCTAAATTAAAACAGTGTGCACTGTAATTAGCAACAATAACAATTTAATTTAAAAACTGGTAAACGGAGTAATCTGATGCTGTTAGGTTGACAAGAAAACCTACCTAATAGGCCAAAAATTCGAGAGATTGTGGTGTGCTGTACATCAGCACAGGGGGGGAATGGATTAACGAGCTAACACCAGAGTTGGGCACAAAGTGAACAGAAGCACACACGACATCAGTTTTACCAAACCACAGGTTTATTAAGAACAGTGATCTTACAAAGGTCGCTAGACATCAACAAAAATATAACAGAATGGGTACTTTATCTGTCAAATTTGACTCAGGCAATAAATTTATCAAATTTATGGCATGAACATACTTTCTCTCTCAGCACGCCGCAGAGTGGGCTGGATTCTCTAATCATGGTGCAAAAAATAAGAAATTCAAATATTTTTCCCCAAGCTCAATGACTATATCATATTGTTGTAGTGGGTCTAGTGTGCACTTGTGCCAGATATTTTAATATTTGAATGTTTTATTGTCCCCCGGGTGGCTAGCTGAATATAGCAGTTTTGAGAGCTCCCAATTGGTTGGGTTTGACGCTAACACATCGGGCGTAATTGCGATGGCATAATTATCAGTACCGGTGATTCTTTGCAATATTTATAAACTTAATCAAATTCGCTACAAAGCTATGTAGAAGCGAACGTAATATTTTAGTATCTGAGGAGACCAGTAATATTTAAAACTGTCACTGTTTTAATACATTATTCGGCAATTAAACAGGATTTTAAGACAAAGGCCACAAAAGGCCACAAAACTTTGTGTGCCAGACTATAGCCCAAACATAGCTGTAACATGAGTCACCACAGTTGCCTGCCCCCGCATGCCCTGCGAGGATACAGATAAGAAATACTGATTGTCAGTGTGTTACCTGCACCCGGCATCGCCAGTCAGAGAGGACAGTCAGTGCTCCTGTCCTTACAAGTCATTTAAACAATGTTTCTAGTGCGGTCGTTTCAGTTCGCGTATTGATATAATACTTCTCGGAGTAAAAAAATATGTGAATGACTTTTGCAAACTATTTTATTTGATATACTTAACACATTTAGTGGACTCCTGAACAGCAGCAACAACGGAACAGGGTTTATAAAAAAATGTTTGATTCAATATTATGTTTCAAATAAAATTTATGTTTTACTATTGAGTGGCTTAATGCACGTGGTACTTTCTAGTAATGCAATAAGGGGAAGGGTGTTATCGCTAATACTGGCGGCTTGTGCTCTTGCTGAGAGTAGCAGATCTCGACGTCAACGTATACCACATTAGTGAACAAAAGAACATAGCCTACGTAGATAGGAATTTGTTAATCTTTCCAATAATACTAAATAATGCAGACATGAAGGCAGTTAGGAGTGTTGATGCTTACTCAAAAATATTTGAAAGCTTTTATCACAGTATTATAAACGAGTTTAGGTAGACTGATTGTAACGAGTTGAAGAATGTTCTAAATGACTTTTTCAAAAAGTATGTTAAAAGCTGGAAAGATTGCAACCATGATGATAAGAGATTAGAGAAGGAGGTATCCATCATGTTTAAACACGGATGTAGCTTAAATCACGCATGAAGAAGTCTGTTCCCAGATCAATGAAGTGAATGAATCTCCGACCCAAGACAGAAAACGTGGTTGCCAAATGGTATTAACAATGAGTTTATCCAAGCAAATTGTGTTCGCAGATCGAAAATATTAGTATTTTCTGCCCGCAGATTCGGCCTTAACGGGCGGCTCTGAGAGCGTTGTTTGTTGAAATCGTCGCCTAGATAGGGTTGCAGGCGGCAGGATGGGGAGGGAGGGAGGGGTGGCCGGCTCGGACGAATAGTGTGACGGCGCGCAAGCAGATAACTGTACCCTATTGCCACATCAGCATGCGCAGAGAACGAAGCAAGGACACCTGCAGCTGCAGTCTTTACGGACGGACCTTACCCCACTTGCGGAGCTGCGCTTGAACTCAGCTGCAGAGCTGACGAAACCAATCGCTCACCCGCTTGTTCCACAAAGTATTTGCGAAAAATTCATGAAATATCTACCACTTGGCCTACAGATTATGGAGATTCTTACAAAATTGTTAAATGTTTTACACATTCATTGATTTACCTGTCAAAAATTGTGACCTAAGGCCTTTCTTATTATTTTACTCGAAAACCTGCTGAAAATGGTCCGCTAAGAATATGCTGATATCTCGAGTTTCGACAACATTGTATACTTACCTCTTGAACCTGAATAAATATGAAAATTTAATATTCTATAAACGAAACTTTTCTGAGTGTAATATTCATGGACCTTAGATATGTTGCATAATATTTTAATACTGTTTCATGAACAGGTTACCAAACCACAAATGAGCTTATTACTTTAAATGCACAAATGTAGCAAGGTACTCGCAAGTCATGCAGCATAGGTACCATGACAAAAACAGGTGGTAAGAACGAAAAAAAAAAAAAAAAAAAACAGACAACGGTTTCTAGTCTGCCTTCCTAAGGAAAAATTGGCTTATAAGATTACCTTACTGTCTGTGTCTGTTTTTTTTTTTTTGCTGGTTATGGGTCCCTCCCTCCCACCCCAAATATATTTTGAACACATGCACTGATTTCAACCAAACTCTATAAAATAATAGGACCTGACTTTTATACTTTTCAAAAATGCTTTGCACTGTCTTTCAAAATGTTGGCCATTTGAATTGTTTGTGTGATACGGCATATCTCTATAACTATTCAGAGAATTCTAACCAAATTTGGTACGCTCAACGAACATGTAATGTGCATTAGGTTTTGATACTTTTTGATCACAGGTCTGCCATTTTGAAAGCTAGTACCATCTAATTCACTAAATAGTTTATGCTATATTTCAGAAAACGTTTAAACTAATATTATAAAATTTGGTAGCGTGATAGTGTTATGACAATTAGTCTTATACACATGTTAAGAAGATTAGTCGTTGACTATCTAAATGGTAGTCAGTACAAACACACACATGTTAGAAACAAAATATGCGTAAAATACATGTACCATATACACAGAAAACAGTGTCCATCGAGCTTGGCAATCGTTAGACAAATAAATGTTTCGAATATAATCGTACACATGCGCAAACCCATGCAGACCTAGTAATGCAATAATTACAATTATCTTACACTGTTCTTGCAAGCTCAGCAAATTTCAGAAGTAGGTTAAATATATACAAAGAACTTAATTTAAATATGTTTCCTTATAATATTCAGTAACGTAACGTAAAAAAAATGCGCTAACTGTCAATGTGGAAGTCATTCCGCTTTTTTTTTCTTTTCTTAGAAGACTTGCTGCATATAAAAACGGCAGTAAAGAAATCAAACGTCGGATTCTCTTGAAATAAGCACACAGAAATACAGAATCGTTTAAAATGAGTCACCTCCAATTATTCCAGTTAAATTATAAAAATGCACAAATCCATACAGGACTACTAATGCAATAATGACTGTACTTGCAATTTCACAAAATTTCAGAAGTATAATGACAAAATATACACAAAACAACTAAATGTAAACATGTTTCATTATTATATTTAGTGATAAGTATAATTAACATGATGCACACTGTCTATATGTGGAACTCATTCTGCTTCTTCATTTTTAAGATTCTGGTACACTGACTTCTGTACTACAGTTATGAATACAGGTTCACGAATTGTATTCCGAACTGGGGAAATAAGTCCTAGGTTCTGCGATTTCAGCCAACATGCAATACATGTTAAATCGCTTCAATTTTTAGAATCATTTCCTGTCTTCAAAATGTTTCAGTCCTTATTATTTTTTCTGTATGAAGACTTTCCAGTTTATCTGCCATCACTATAAAGTAGCAGAATTCGTGCTCAGTTATGTTCAGTGCTCCTTGCATTTGATAAAAGCATTGGTGCGTCTTTTTTAAGTGTTAATGTATTGACGGATGTCATCACGAAAAAGAAGTTCTTTTTCTGTCTAGCATTTTTCATTAGGCCTAGTGAATTAGCAGAAGGAGCACATTTCACCTCAACCAGAGCATTTTCCTCTGTAACGAAACCATCTAGACTTGCACCAAAATGACCACGTACGAAATTCACAAATATTTCACACCTGTCGACATTCAAAACTATGTCTGCTTCGAAGCTCTTAATAGCAATGTATTTATTATGGATGCCATACTCCAAAGCAAGTGTTGCAATATTAGGATTGTACAGAAGTCGCTTTACAAAACTACAACAACGCGTGGAATCTTCCCGCTGACAAACCTCTCAATAATTACTTTATGTTAAACGAGCTTGTCTTATATCATGCCATTTTTCACTTTCTCTTTGTGCAACTGTCTGCACAGCAGTTCGGTCTCATTCTTATACAGTAACTTGAAAAATTCGACAAAAAGCTTGCATGTTTGCTGTATGTCCACGGTATCTTTAGGTTCCAATACATTTTGTCCATAGTCTTCATCTGGAGGAGCTAACACTTTTATGTATTTTCGTTTGTTTCTTTCTTGGGCAGTCAAGTCTAGACGCCATTTGACTGCTTCACCGGGCGGTATTTTACGCTTGATCAGCATCTTGTGAGTCTGTCCTGCACTCCGACCAGTCAGGGTCTTGAATGGGCTCAGTACTCGCGAATGACCACGCAAGAGTTGTAATCCAGCGACGTTAACAACTTCTTTGAAATGATTCCTGTTGCGAAAAAATTGATACTATTTCCAGAATTAAATCTGACCAGGAGACTCATACAAAACTCAGCTGAATACGTAGTTTTATTTGTAATGAGTCGTAGAGCTTTTTCTACGAGACGATCAACAAAACCTTCATACACTAATTAGTGAATGGAGACGCTTCTAAGATTATGTCCTATTCCATTGCAGTTGTTAGTTTATTAGAATCCAATTTTTGTATCATGTGTGTGGCCTTATACTAGAGTCAGTTGAGTCATTACTGTCACAAATACAGCAGTAGTATTCCCAGTTCCAAGAAACAATAATTTACCTGCCTTCTCTCCTATTACCACGGCGTGAAACAAAGAAAGTTTAAAAGCCTTTAAATTTATAAATAGAAACTACTTTCATAACGACGTAAAAGTATGTATTAAATTCAACAAAAAAATAAAATTTTGGAGTTAAATATAATTCAGACTTCGTAAATATAAGAGAAAGGAAATAATATATTAAATAAATAAATAAATTGTGTATAAACTTAATTCTTGTCTGGTCGGCAACCTGCAAACGAAGCGCAACCTGTGCCTGCATTTTATGCTGTTGAAGTAGTCTGCAGTTTGTAACATAGTAAGTCGTCATACTTGTACAATCAGGTGATCGTGATTTTCGTGGCTGAATCACGCTAACATACCATTCAGTCAAAAAAAACTAGCAGTTGAGTGGTTTGTGCAAGAATAAGACGAAAATTCTTTGGTTTAGTTCATAAATGTTGTCGTTAAAGGGTATGGAAAGGTACGATGTCAATCGGACAACTGGAATACTAAATCGTCAATAAATTCTGAACTACTCATCAAAATTCGATGAGGTATATTTCCGAGTAAATATTTTATCAGCGGACGTTTATTTATATAGCACTATGCGGTGGTATGCTTTACTTTCTAATAATAAATTAAAAACGGGGTTTTAAAATAATAAGGGCTTGAAATTACAAAATCTACAAAATGGAAAACTTAAGTTTTTTAACTTTTTAATATGATAATATCTGGGCCTCTATAATAACCGAATTAAAAAAATGCTCAAGTTTTAATTTTAAAATAATTTTACTATCCGAAAATCTCTGCGCGAGAGGTTTACTGATGTTAAAATTATTTTCGCTTGAAAAAGCGAGTATTTTTTAAATTCGGTTGTTATAGAGGCCTAGATATTATATTAAAAATTATAAAAATTACAATTTTCCATTTTTGTAGATTTTGTAGTTTCAAGCTCTTATTTCTATTTTTTGTGGGTGCTCAAATTCAAGCACGCGGTGTTAAATTATTACCAAAATTAATATTTTCGATTTATTTCATTACGCACATTGGTCATGGTGTAGTCAGCCGCATTAGAGTTGTTTTTCATGTGCAACAAATGCATAGTAATCAATGGGAATGATATAAATATCTGACATTGCCCTTACGTATTCAAGTGAAAAGAGAAAAATTATTTACATGCGAATCTCACAGGGAAATTCTGATATAGGTTTTTTAACATTGTTAGATATTTTTATTTTGCATGTGACTGGAGAAATGGTACACAACTGAATGTTCGTTAGTTTTGTATGTGTGACTATAATTGTTATTCCAGCCATTAGGCAAGGCAGTACGCAGTGTTTGACAACACGTTCCAGTTTGTTGACTGTACGTAAGTTAACTTACCACAGCAGAAGCAGCACTGTAACTGTAATTGTGTTCGTAACTTAGTCTGCCTCATCCACCATCCACTAGAGAGATAAATGAGACGCCGTATGCATCAACATTTCCTTTTTATATTACTTTGCGTTATTCCTCAACACAAGTTTCAGATATTGACGTATGAGGTGTTGCAGGCAAACCTGTAAACATAACAAACTTTTTAAAATTATGAATTATATTATTTAGGTCTCGTATAGTATCAACATGTGTTGTAATACAAACCTTCTCAATTGCTGCTTCATTTTTTTTATGTAAGTGTTGACTGTTGTTGCTCATTGCTGGAACATCTAATATCGTAAGTTATGCTCTCCAATTGGGAAAATCCTATACTCGAGGTAACTGCAGTCAAGGTACTTGCACTGTTAAGATCGTTATAGCCAGTTTCTTCATTATGTATTTTGTATTCATGGTGACAGGCAGAACATTCGAAAATCCACTGACAGTGAAGACCGTTTTCCACCTCTTTATTTAACTCCAATTCTCCAAATGTATGCATATTTTAATGAATGATCGTGTTCCATTGTAAGGAGCTTGGGGAAAACGTAACTAGGTTTGAAAATTCTGTTCCCGCACAGTTAGGTCCATACGATGATGTCCAAGGTTATAGATATTTAGTTATAACTAGGGACTCCTGATTTTCGCGAAAAGAATTCCGCCCCACTTTGTTTCAGTAACTTACGTGTACATCTGCAGTTCTACTTCATGGTTACTGGCAGCGTGTTTTTGTGAAGTGATATCTCTCATTTGACTTTGCCAATCACAATAACGTTACTACAACTTCACAAGTCTGTGATTTGCCAGTGAAACCCTAAGACACGTCACAGCTAAGACGTCCAATTACTAGAAATGAAGCAGAGCTGCAGATGTGCGCGTGAGTCATTGAAACAAAGTGGAGCAAAATTCTTTTCGCGAAAATTAGGGGTCCCTAGTTATAACAAGAAGTGGCTATACAATTTCCGTCGTTAAACGCACAATTGAATACCGACATTAAGAATTATAAATATGAACCATTTAATGACTGTCCATGGTTTATTGAACACTATTTAAAGCATCGCTTATGTTCTAGTTGTAAACAGGCTTATAGTACATATCCTTAGCCTACATGTAAAATTAACATTGTCATAGTTAGTTGTATTTATGCTCTACTCAAGCGAATTTTTAAGATAAAAAATTAGGAATTCAAATATTTTATTAATTCACTCATTCTTACACTATTTATCATTTAAAAAAAACTAAACTAAGTGATAATATCAGAATCCACAAACGTGCTCTGTAACCGTGAACAGCCTGCATACAAACCAGAACGAAATAGTGACTACAAAAATAACAGTTATTCCATATTTTTCTACTTTATATTTCCTTAAACGGTAAGTAGTGTTTGTTTGGTACAGTGATGTAGAACAAATATACGTGTCAACTTTTATGATAGACATTTATTTGAAAGCTATTTAACAACTCCGAGCATCAATTACGAATAACTACGCAAATATTTTAATGATATAATACTAGGAAAGAGGGACAGAGATGCTGTTTAATGCAATGGAACAACCACTTTAGTGTTTTAAAATGTTTCTCACTATACGGTCGCCGATACTGGCCTGCCGGTCAAAAAAGTTAGCAAATTATTTGAGACATGTTGCGCATTCGCAAATCGCAACACACGTCAGAGACACCGTGGTCACAAACTGCCAGCTCGTTTTAGCTCGACAGTAACAATCAAAGCCACCACAGCAACCCTAGATATTTTGTTTTCAAATAACATTCGTTCATAGTGACAGGCCTATAGATATTGTAACAAATTATTTTTGAACATCTATGGGGAGAAAAAGTAATCATTTTCAAGGGCACAAATAAATTATTTGGTGTAATAAAAAAAAATGTAACACACTTTAAAATTAAAAAAACAGGAAGTTGTGTTTTTAAACTTCCTTACCTTTGGGTCTGCCTTTTCGCATTAGTAAAAAAATTTGTATTTCAGGTGAGACATATAAATGTAATAGGCCCTATGTCAAATATGTTTTAATAATGATACATACATCTTACAGAATACATTTTGCAAAGTTCACAGTGTTAGTTAATGTTGACTTGTGTCTAGAAAGAATTTTCTACAATTTATGTTAAAAAATAGTGTAAATAAAACAATGAAATTAAAAACTTGTCTTATTTATCCAGTAAATTGCCATGGAGTTCATTTAAATAATTTCTCAATCGATGAAAGTAATTCAAAGTTCAGTTATGGCATATCAGATGATCACTCGAGCTAAATGACAGCCACGAGTCTTTTATACGCGCGCCTTTTTCTTCTTATACCTAGCGGAAAAATATACAGCGTTGGATGAATATACTGTATATCCAACTGGTAGAGTCTTATAAATGTATTTTAAAACATTCCCTTAGTGAAAATTAGAGGTAAGGAATGAAACTGTCTTGAGTATGAAACCTACGTCACTCTTCCTACAAATCGGAGTATCATGAGAATTACGGCTAACATAATACAAAATCTCACCCATGAAATATAGCTTGTTATAGATACATTTATTATCTGCATTTACTTTATGAATGCATTTGTTGTTTTACACAAAACCAATAACACTCGTTCGGTACATCAACACACTACTCATTTCAGATATAGACTCTACAGTACTGCGTGGTTAGACCACTGAGTAGACAGGTTTTACTCAATGGTTAGGCCTAATGCATCTCAGATGTACAGTAAAACCCACAACTGTTACACGCCTATCTACCTGATGACATGATGACATTCTGTCACGGTGTATACATACAAACTTAAATGCATGCTGCGTGCCTGGCAAATTTAGCTACATGAACATTCTGTATTTTCCTTTTGACAGACCCCCGTTGGCTATATAATGGCAGTCGTTTGTTTTTACACTTCGCTCTTCCCATCGTGGATCGTTTTCTGTCACACTATCGCACCGACAACATTCACACGTGGCCGCCATCTTCCATGTAGTGTAGCTCAGATTACATATGAGTCCGCGCAGATAACTGCTCAAGGCTGCTCGTCAGGGTGATAACAGACGTGGTAACTACGCACGCCTGCTCTACCTCCCCGCTCCCCTCTGGATGCGCGCGCACCACCCAGTACACGACCCATTACTCCGCTAATTTTTCATTTACGCAAAGACCTCTCACGCTTTTCCGAGATGAGATACAGTTACGCTACCACTGACTTATTTGTGTGTTTAATCGTAACGGAATTCGCTATATAATATTTAACCCAATAAACTACATAGCCTGAAACGTGCAGCGATTTTAATATTTAAACTATCGATTTAATACGTTTTTTATAACGAAAATAGTTTTTTCGTCTTGTAGCGAGTTAGTCGTCTTCAAAATCTGTATTACAATTCTTGTTTGAAAGTTAAATCATGAAAACTGAATGCGTAAAGCGACTTTCAATTTTACATTGAAATCCCTATCTCTCCCACACTGAACATATGGATCGAGCCGGCCCTTAA
>PNEQ01032688.1:0-12897 GCA_003012365.1 Medauroidea extradentata
GAACAAATATTAAACTTTATAACAAAACAAAAATTATTGTTCTTTAAATTACATAAAAACCACTAAACATAGGCACGCTATAAAATGTAATTTATATATAAAACTACTATGAAGGAAATTGGTAATGAAGATATTTAAGTATACCACTTTAATCTCGTCAGTACTATGTCTGCTCTGATAGCCGAGTGGGCAAGGGCGTATGTCTAGTAACACAAGGGGCGAAAGTCCGCGCCCAACACCCAGCGAACGAAAATTTTTTGCCGTGCTTTAAAAAAAAATCATAAGGACAATTCTCCAATATACAAACACATGTGACTTCACACTTAACGGCAGCACTGTACACTAGCGCACTCTACCAGCCAATTATGTAAACATTGAAACAAACATGGCTACCACCCTGGCAGACGACGAAGAAAGCAAAGTGCGACACCAGCGCCGCCACCTGCCAACTATGGAAACATATCACCTACGATGTAAACAAACATGGTCGCCACCAGCAGACGACGGAAAGCAAATAAAAAAAATCAAAAAATTAAAATTGCAAAAAATTTGCAAAAATTTAATTTGCAAAAGGACAAGGTCAAGGTCAAAACCAAGATGGCCGCCGTAATGTATTCCAAGATGGCAGCCAACATTTACACCATGACGTAATCAAAGATGGCAGCCAGGGAATCTGGCGTCTACCACCCCCACCCCTTGTCCTGGACCCTACTAAACCATACTACTTGTAGGCACTATTAAATAAATTGTAAATATTTTTAGTGCTGAAAAAAAAAATGCTTCGTTTTCATTTTGTTGCTGCTTAAAAGAATACTGCTTTGCTGGCACAACTAACCTTCCCTTACTCTATACATAGCTGTAAACTCTTAAAAAAAAAAAAAAGAGGTTGTATCGCGTTTCATTTTTCACAGTTGAAGATCGTTAATTAGAACTAACGACCATATTTTTTGGTCATTGTTTGAATCGTCCTTATCTATTTATGTATCGTCAAATACATAAAAAATTTAGACATATTTTTGATTTTACGTCTTCGTTTTTTGTTTTGTGTAGAAATTGTGTTATCGGTAGATATTCTTTACATCTCATTGGCAACTGAGATAAACAGAGACATTTTCAAACCGATAACTTTTTAAGAAAATCGTTGTACTTTTACAATAGTTTCTGAAAATACAAATTCGTTCTCTGTAATATTTACAAAATATGTTCCCAATGTAAGACTTCAGTGTGCAATCACACTTAAGAAGGCCACCTGCCCAAATCACCAAGTGGTGCGTACAGCTTTTGTCATTATAAGATATTTCGAAAACTTTGCGGCGTGCGTAAATTGTCTGCTTTGGAAAAGCACCCAAAGAATGTTACACACGAGTATATTTAATTCTACGCGGTCGATAACGGCAAAAACATTTTTTTTAGGTACGTTTTAGGTATGAAAATCGTAGCGCAAAATATTTTGAAAGTTATAGGTGTGTACAAAACACTTTATCTTTAATACTACGTCATAAAATGACAGTGTCACCAGTGAATGTCTCATAGAGGCTAATTGTCGGCGAGAAGACTGCGCGCCAGTTCTGTGACCCGCGCCTAGAGGCTAAAGAGAGGTGTGATGCGCACGCTGTGTCGTCCTTATCGCTTCCCGCATCTCTAAGCAATACAGTACTGCCTCTACGCGCAAGACAGTCACCTGCACAGCATTCCGATTCTCACTGATTGCTCTGGTCCGTGTTTTCAGTTATGTCAGTTACTGTTCCGATACTGTTGACGACCACTGGTCACTGAGTACTGCTCACGGCTGACTCCTCGTGCGAGGCTACACGACTAGTGATTCGACTGGAACTCGGGAGGATGTGCAGCGTTAGTGGAAAGAGACATCGGCGCGAGATTAAAAATCATATATCCTTCAGAAACGTTTATAAACAGTCAATATTCCTTGGGAATGTTTTTCCAAAGAAGCCTTATATAGCCCTTTTAATGGATCAACCCGGGATTCGCCTGGAGCGACTTCCTTAAAACATGGAAAACCAAAATTAGGATGGCCGTATCCGGGAATCGAACACGGGTACACCGAATGCGGTTCCAACGTGTTACAATTTCACCACCTCATTCGGTGTATTACGCTAAAGGAATACATAGCATTATGAAATTAAACTTTCTCTATAAGTTAGAAAAGTCGCTTTTCTAGGATTGTTTTAGTTTCCAGTAGTGGCTGTCAAATTCGCGGGAATTTCAATTTCCAGTGCATGTTTCATGTGTTAATTTACGTCCCTAGCATTGTATCTTCCAAGTGCTTCTCTGTAATACTCCAGCCCTCCACGATGAGATGCCAGTCCTACCGAGATGCCGACGAGGATGAACGCAGTCTCTGAGCTGCAGTGCAATCAGCAAGGGCGCTGTTTATACTAGCTGCGCGGCAGGGGGCAAATACCCTCGGTGCTGCTGGGTTATTAAGACCATCCGCATATCTTAGCCTGCCAGAGAATGACACGACCTCCCCTGTGCCCTGTCTCTCTGCGAGCAGTGCTGCCTTTGGAAACGTACAGTTTCCTGTTCAAATATCCCAGCTCCTCCGACCCACGATTTTAAACCACACTGAGAAAAAAAGTACAGCAGAGTCTCGCTAATTCGAATGCCCGCATAACCCTAAAAAGTTTCCGAGGAAAAATACTATAAAACATCGGGTTAGTTACGAGAGATGCTCCGAAGGAAACTTTCGCTTCTTTCTCCACACTGAAACTTTATTGCCAAGCGGAATACACCATGGTTAAAGGTGATGGTTTATCTCGGGAAAAATTTACTGCTAGATAGGTGAGGTTACGTTACGTAGGGTTCTACGTGGAGCTGTTACCCTATTTAACTGAGCCAACAATTACCTCGCTATTGTAGCATTTTACGACTGTTATTGACCTGCAGACAGCTACGTTGTCAGGCGAATGTCACTCAATCATATATGTTGCCAGAAACTGTTGTTTTACAAGAGTATGTTGGTAAAGAAAATTTACGCGATTTAACATTATCAGGGCCACGATTTTGTCGCGAAAAGATTTTTGCCCCACTTTGTTTCAGTGTCTCTCGTGCGCATCGGCAGCTTTGATTCATGGTTATTGGCAGCGTGTCTTTGTTCAGACACGTTTCTCATTTGACTGCACCAATCAAAATAAGATTACTGTGACTCCTTACGTCTGTAATTTGCCAAGGCAAGTGAGAGTAAAATTATCCAATCACAGACGACGTAGCAGACCTGTAGACGTGCACATGACGCATCGAAACCAAATGTTGCAAAAATCTTTTCACCATAAAACCGTGGCTCCAACCATTATCTCCAACCATGGTGTCATGAACTATACACTCAGCACTATTTTTTTTGGCATAGGCGCCACCGACATTGCGACAGTTGTCATAGCGTGCAATCAGTTTGAAGAAGTCACTGTGCAAGGAATTGTCGCAGAGCCTGATCCACCTCAGCATTGTTGTGCAAGTGACGTCCCGAGAGTGAGGTTTTCAATGCAGGGAACACGTGACAGTCTAATGGGGCAATATCGCGGCTGTAGGCTGGGCGATCCAACCTGTCCGGTCGCTATGGCAAATGCCCTAATGTCGGTTGCAACTGAAACAATAACAGTGCAAGATGTATAGTTCATCAAACCACGGTGTATTTTATTTCGCAATACATTTTTCATGTGGAAAAAAAAACTTTTTTTTGGAACATCGCTCGTAATAGCGAAAGTGCATCTGTTTTTTTTCTGTATTGCGCAACCTGAAACTGAACTATAGATGGTAGGCTAAACAGTACACCTGTTTTTATACAAAGTGAATTTTTCACATAAATATTTAGGGTATACAATAATAAAACTAAAAATGAGGCTTACTATCTATTCCTTGTTCATAACTACCCTAACTGAGCATTAAATAAATAAAAATAGGATTATTATTAGTATTTTAAACGTAACAAAGCAATGCAATAAATATAAAATACTAACAAACTTTTGTTGCTAGGCCATGTAAAGTCAGCGATTTCCTGTGAGACGATGATGTAAATCGGTTGACTAAAGCGATTATCGCCCCATTTGAACACTCGTCATATTAAATGTCACTACGAACGTTCAATTTTATGTTCACTGCTGCTTTACACAAACAAATGTTGTTATTTAAAAATCTGTCAACTGAAGCAGGGCTTGTTCACTATTAGTTCGGAGTAGCGGGATTCTTGTAAAGTGTTACAGGAACCACGAGCTTGTTGCAATGGGAACATAAATTATATTTGTTTACCAATACTGTTTGGTGTGATTCTTACTTTCTTTACATTTCCAACAGAATTTATCGTCACTTTAACTCTGCTGCATTTCAGATTATCGTAGAAACATTCCAAACAGTACAGCAAACCAAATTTGAAGTATAGTAAACACGACACTATTTACTCACTGTATCAGTTAAATATGTAATATTTTTACTCCTAATAGAACCTTTTCACAAATGATGTAACCATTATAAATATCTTAATTTAGAGTCACAAAATTAATGTTGTTTATTGTACGTGGCATACAAACATTTCAAAATATTTCAGGAACATCTTTGAAAATTAATACAGAAATTCTGGCAAAAAAAGTGCCAACTATTTTATTATTACATTTCTCTTCTCTTGTCTATTAGATATGAATTGTACAGTAAGCGAGCTATCATCTGCTATCTAAAAAATATTCCACTCAAACGCAAAATGGTGTGCGTATTGCCACTGAGTGTGCCAGCAACTGACACATGAACACAAATAGCAAATCGTCAAAGAAAATTATAGTTCAATTAAGAAGAGTTACCAACGTATGTTGGTAACAGGAAATTTTCCCAAACAAATTTTAGGACAAAAGAGATTGCAATCACTGGTGCATTTCAGTTTATTTTGAAACTGATCCAATGTATATAAACCGCTATAAAATCCCCTGTAATTTTGCGTTATATTTTACTACTAGGCTTCACTAAAGGCAAATATTCTAACGATACGTTGTTAGTGTGATTGTACAACAGTTGACCACGAGCCAATGGAAACCTCTAGTGCAGAAGTGAGAGATTTTGGCCAGCGCTTAACACCGAGGTCTTTTAGCACTTGTGATGGTGAAATGAAGTGAGTTTGGACCAACACCGAAATGAAGGGACTGGGGAATCGGGAGAAAAGAGAAAATTCCGCCAACCAATGGCATCGTCCGACACAATTCCCCGCCTGGAATCGACCCGGATCGCCTTGTTGGGAGGCGAATAGTCTGACCAATCGCGGTCACCTCAGCCCCTCCCAGTACCGGAGAAGCGCAGTTAATTGTAAGCCAAACATAATGGTGACAGACTTCCGACTGCACCAACTGTAATATCATGATAATGTTCAAACTTGAGGTAAAATGTATAGCAAAATTGCAGTACGTAACTCAAATATATTAATGCACTGGGATATTGAGGGAAAATAAAAACTTGCAGTTAAATAAGAAGCTACTTGACTAATAGCAAGCTTATCTACTAACTGAAACATTAAATAATAATCTAGTATCTGAGATCCCTATACGTGACAAATAAATCTCACACCGATAATATTGATATGATGTGTTTGTGCATAGTGCATATATCTATTCACCTGTGCTCTTTGCCATCTGAAATGTAGTGGAATCATGTGGAATCTTTATTGTTTAACCAATACATTTTCTATTCGGTTGAGTAAAGCAAAAAATTGTTGTATTAGCCTACTGATCATTAGAGATTAATGTTAGATATGATGTTTTATCGCGGGAAAACTTGACTATTTCTTCGGTTTCAACACACGTTCAGCTTAACAATAGATTACTGTCTTTCGCTTGTACGTGGAGCTGTTACCCTATTTGACTAAGTCAGTAAGAATCCCGCAACTGTAATTTTTGATGCATACTATTGGTCTACAGACAGCTACGTTGTGTCAGACGTATATCATGGATGTCACAAGAAACTACAGTGTTGTAAAGGGTATGTTGACACAAAAAATGCTCACGATATAGCATCATCTCTAATTATAGTATATCGCGAAAATGTTTTGCGCCATTATACCTTTGAAAATACTGTAGTTTCTAGGAGCTTGAATGATTGAGTGACATACTTGTGACGCAACGTATATGTCTGCTGAAGACAACTAACGTGTAGAGACTGGAAAAATTCGCTGGTTCACTGACCCGTAAAGGCTAGCCTCCAAAACTATCAGTGAACACAAGCAGACATCAGTTGCTCATTAGTTGCTCACTGTCTCACCGTTATGGGCCTTCATTTAGTTAGGTTTTTGTTATTGGTAGATATGATGGGTAGAGGCAATGATTTTTGGTGACAAGATAATGGATAGGGCCACGATTTTGTCGTGAAAAGATTTTTGCCCTACTTTGTTTCAGTGACTCACGTGCACATAGGCAGTTCTGTTTCAAGGTTATTGGCAGCGTGTCTTTGTTCAGACACGTTTCTCATTTGACTGCACCAATCAGAATAATATTATTGTGAGTCTGTACGTCTATAATTTGCCAAGGCCAGTGAGAGTAAAATCATCCAACCACAGACGATGTAGCAGAGCTACAGGTGTGCACATGACGCATCGAAACCAAATGTTGCAAAAATCTTTTCGCCATAAAATCGTGGCTCTAATAATGGAACATTTTGTTTCAATGCCTCACGTTCACTTCTGCAGCTCTGGTACGTAGATATTGGCGGAGTGCATTCGTGTAGAGGCGTCACTCATTTGACTGTGCCAATGAGAGTAACGTCACTGCGACTCCACACGTCTGCGATTTGCGGGTATAATCTAAATATGTGGAAAGTTAAAAACAGCCAATCACTGACCATGAAGCAGAGATGCAGGTGTGCACACGAGGAACTGAAACAAAATGTTGCATAATTCTTTTCACCAAAAATCATTGCCTCTAATTATGGTATATCGCGAAAATGTTTTGTGTCAACATACCCTTGCAACATGTATGATAATGTGATATACGTCTGACACAACGTAACTGTCCGCAGACCAATGTCAGGCAACAAAATCTGCAATAGCGGTAATCTTATTGGCTCAGTTAAAAAGGACAACAACTCCATGTCCAAGCGAAATGCAATAAATAGGGCCCGGTAATTTCCGCGAAAAGATTTTTGCCCTACTTTGTTTCAGTGTCTTACGTACACACCTGCAGCTCAACTCAATGGTTGTTGGCAGAGTATTTTTGTGCAGCGTCATTATTCATTCGACTGTGCCAATCAGTACATGGACTACTGCCGCACATCACGTCTGTGATTTGCGGGTTTAACCTCCACACGCTGGGTGTTACGGCATCCAATCACCGACCACAAAGCCGAGATGCAGGTGCGCACGTAAGACACTGAAACAAATGCTGCAAAAATCTTTTCGCGAAAACTACCGGGCCCTAGCAATAATCTTTTGGTAAACTGAACGTATGTTGAAACCCAGCAAACAGCCAGGTTTTTTCCGCAATAAACCATCATCTCTAGTTACTGGTTCAGCGACTTACGGGAACTGTCATAAGAGTCAAAGGCCAGTTGCGAAAGTAACACGAATTTATAGTAGCTGGAATTATAACTTGTTCCCAAAAGAAAACGCAACATTTTCAGGTCCTTACTAACATGCATCAAATATTACGAAATCGAGACTTTTTATCAGCTCAGTCAAATAGGATAACAGCTCCAACTTGAAACTAGAACTATCAATCTTTCGGTAAGCTAAAAGTATATTGAAGTCCATCAAACAGTCAAGTTTTCCCGCGATAAACCACCATCTCTACTACTGGAAAATCGCGAAAATGTTTAAAATAGTCTCCAATAAAATGTATTACAGTTTTGGGACAAATCCCACACGCTGTGTGTTCAAGCTGTACAGTTCTAACTGGGTCTGTCGTAGAGAGAGAAAATGCTACAAATAAACCACAGCCAATGTTGATACGAAACATTCAGTGTTATATACATCACGTTGGAGCCTAGCAAACAGTCAACTATTCCCGCGATATTCAAGTGTCTCTATGCATGCTATTTAACGGTGTATTAGACCTACCAACTCAGCTTAACACGCGTGTACACAATACAGAACCTGCTATTGTTTAGTTAGCTGCCGTTCCTAACGGAAGCCAGCCACCAATTATACTACGACCACACGAAGCTCCGCCACTCAAGTACTCGTGTTTGATTTACTGTTTGTTTGCCGTATCCTCCAACAGGCCGCATGAACTGCCTGCCGTTCAGAAATCTATTGATACGCAGAACTGTTTGCAGTCAAGCCTGGTTAGTAATACACCCCAAATCACACGATCTCTGCTAATCAAACACAATGTGTGCGCCTAGTGTGTCGTGTACACTTAAAATGCTCTAATAGCACCTCTACAACCATTTCGCTTCTTTGTATCCTTAATTACAAATTAGCAAAAAGTCGAAGAATCCAATGTTGCCGGTTAATTAAAACCTTAACAGTCACTGGTATTTTGTCTATAATGGCACTTTCATAACAAAATTAGTACTTCTTATGGCTATCCTAACAGACGTTTATCAATAATAAATACACCTTACCAATTAATTATTTAGGCGTTAAACTTTAAAGTAGAATCCCCAACACAAGTGAGAGTTTAAAACATCCAATCACTGACAATGAACCCGAACTGCAGATTTACACATACGAAATTGAAACCAAATTATGTAAATATATTTTCTTTACAATCTCATGGCTCTACCGACAGATAAAGAAGTTATTCTTAAAAGAATCCTAAAAATGTTCACCTACCTAAGAATTAGAAAATTGTTACTCTCTTTATTTACACGCTAGAAAGAAATTGTTCCAAATTTACGAAGAATAGCAAAAGAAAAAAACACAGCCACTGAGTTTTGGTTAAAAGCATTTTGTACCAACTTGTCTCAGTTCTTTACGTACACATATGCAGCTCTGTTCGTGGTCAGTTAATGGATATTTTAACTCTCATCGTCTCGGGGTGATACTCGCAAATCACAGAAAAGTTGTACCGCGGCAACCTTATTCTCGTTAGTAGAGACATGTAAAATTAGCGTTACCATTTGGTAGCAAACTAAACATAACTTTCCTATACACAACAGAGCACAATCTGCAATTCGATTGGCCAGGAACTTTTATGTGGTGTCATTTACGTGTGGTACGTTTTTACAGAGATTAGTCTCTCTACCGTGTAAGCATTCTCCGCGGCATGTCACGACAATATCGGCCAGCGGGAGACGTCGAACGAGCCTATAGTCACTTGGAGTCTAGTCAGATTTCAGAAAATAACGCGAATTTTGCATGTCTCTACTCATTAGCAAAGTCAAATGAGTGACACCTCTGCTCATAGACACACTGCCAATAACCACGAAGAAGACAGATTTTGCAGAAGTGCACTTAAATAAGTGGTTCTAAGAATTAAACACTGAATTGTACCATAGCACTGATTTCGCAAAATGGTCGTATCTTCTTCAAAACTTGCATGCCGTGACAACGGCAAGCAAACCTACTGGCAGGTCGCAGTGTCTAGACAGCAGGTTACTGAACACGCAGAAATGCTGTCTCCGACATCGCCTAGCTAATTCTGATTCCTTGCGCTCTTCTTCACTGAAAGCTCCTATCCCCGCGTCCCTTCCAGCACGTGTCACACACGTGGATCCTTGAGCAGACGTGCAGTTGTTTTCACTTCGCCGCGTGTCCCCATCACACACGTCCGTGCAAGCCTCCCAAAGACGTGATACGCACATTAAACATGTCAGTGCACGGATGTAAAATGGGGCGGTAGATATTTCTAAGTAATAAACGGTCTGAGTGGATCCCCGAGAATGGGCCTCGTGCCCGATTCACCCAATGCACTATGCGTACAGCGAGAGCTTATATTGGCGACAAAAATTTCGTGGTTGTGTTTCAAAACACTTTAGATCAGGGTAATATAAATGACTGGGTAATTACAGCTCACAAACGTTTTTTGCTTTGCGGTTCTACGCAGATGACTGGTGTTGAAGTAAAAGTGTTCTAATTGTTGAGGTCAAATGAAGGTGTGTAAGTCTTAAGAGCGGAGTCAAATGAGAAATGTACACTTCAAAGACACACATCCAATAATAAGTGACGTATAGATTCCGCGGGGGTAATTAAACTGAAAGTTATACTAAATAGTTGTTTTTACACTAGAGCATTAGTAGTTTGTTCATTGGCTGCAGGCTCAGCGTGTAATAAATTTCTTCCTGTGCTAGGTAGAACGGGATTTGTTCCTCGATCTACTCGGGCTGATTATTCGTTGTAAATATCTCACAAGTGTGTTTGATAAACCCATATCCAAATCGCTGGAGACCTTTAAATTTCGCGTTATTTTCTAACAACAAACTGCATCTCCAGATCAATATGGGCACAACTCAAAGAATAGGGTTCCGAGATATCGGCCTTTGAAGTTTCAGTGGAAAACCAAATTTGGGTGTCAAAACTTTCACTGTATCCATAATACCATCTTTCACATAGCAAATATACATAATTAGCAATTGCCAATACTGTTGTGATTTGACAGTTAGAATGTATTGATTTGTGGACATACGCCATTGATCATGTTTTGCTGATCAAACTTGTGTTAATTTTGATCATCAAAAACATGAGCAATGACGTATGTCCACAAACTAATACATTCTAATCGTAAACTCCTATTGCAGCAAATATTTAAAAATCTGTAATATGACAATTGTATTATTCATCATAGAAATATGAAAAATACATGACAATGGAAAGGAATCAATTCATGAAATACAACTATCATGTACGATAAATAAGTGTAGTATTACTATCAAAAAAACTTTTAAAGATGCATTACAGCAGGGGCCTAACTAAATAATGACCAAATTCTGAGTTGTGCCGCTATTGATATGGAAGTGTGAAACTAGACTGCAATTTATTAATATATTGGCTTTTGAGTTTGAGCCGCGTCGTAACGGTATAGGATACCGACGTCTCGCGAATTTCGGAAGTCTCTATAGCAATAGTTAATACACAAATGTGAGTTGTATGTGAAACCATTAGACTGTTATGTGCAGGTACGCACTCCAGCCAGAAGCATTCAAGAGACGAGGAACGAATTCTTCAGTAACAGGTAAATATCCTTCACTAATTGATTCCTACGTCACGTGTTCGTGATGTATAGTTGTATTTACTACAGTTTCCCTCAAATCGCAAACACGCTTCGCCACTGACGTGTATATTTATGCACATACATATATACACAAATACAAAAGTGCCACCTAAACAGACCCTGAAGTTACATTGTTTATAGTAGCTAGAGACACGTACATTTCGAGGGTTCAACGACCAGCCGGCTAGACTCCACAGTACTGTATATACTCTATCCTCAGATACTTGTACATTGGCTGCTGCTCCAGTGAGTGGACAGTTGTACATGTGACAAGGTAGCGCGGGAGCACAGACTAGACAGCAATACAGACGTGAAATTACGTGGCAGCTCGTTTGGTATTGGTAAACTCCGTCCCTTATTGGCTGCCTGAGGTTGTTGATGCCAGCCCCGTGTATGTTTGGCTCCTGCACGTTACAGCAGGTTTCCTATTGGCCTGGCAGCCGGCTAGCACGGCAGCTGCCTTACGCTGATTGGCCGTAGGTTTATCCGCCATGTTGCTGGCCAGGGAAGCCATTTTGCTGGCGTGTGTGACTGAGTTCGCTGTCCCATCGGCTATTTCACTTCTGTACTCCTAAATAGTCTGTGGCGGGAGTCAGTCAGTGAGTGTTTTCATGTAGGTCTGCTATTAGTTCACAGTCGTCAAGTAAGGATTTCAGTAAGAGTGACCCAATCCCACAAGAGATTAACGTGTACAGGAGATTAAAATATAACGTCTTCTCAAATTAATCCGCGAATTTTCCGGGTCTCTAATAGCAGCAAAGAGAACCCGACTCCCTTTGGGACAAAACGTCGTTCCTATTAGCGAGGATGTCTTCTTTTCGGGATGAAGATCAGAAGATTTTACAAAGTACTACTAAGTGCATTTTAAGTAATTAGTATAAAGAAAGGTAAAATTTGATGGAGTTAGTTATCTGCATGCTATAACACAATGTCGTAAGCAAACTCAAGCCCCGATCATTAGTCCACTAGCTGTTACTCACGGGAATAGTAGGCAATGAACGAACTGACGGGGCTCGAGTATGCTTACGACAATGTATTATAACTAACACACAGGTCTTTGAAATCGTGAATTTTCCCTTTTCCTAGCATACAGTTAAGTAGCTTGAAATATTTTTTATACGTTTCAATACAAAAGACAAATCCTTTCAACGTATTTACAATTACAGACGGGTAGTTTCCGCAAAAAGATTTGCTCCATTTTGTTTATATGATTTACGAACATGCTACTTGGTTATTGGCAGCGAATCTTGGTGTAGAGAAGGCGTCGCATCATATATACGACTGTGATAATAAGAGCAACATTACTGTGACACAACACGTGTGTGATTAGTACTGCAAAACCAGACGTATGTGATTAGTACTGCAAAACCAGACGTCTGTGATTAGTACTGCGACACAACACATCTGTGATTAGTACTGCGACACAACACATCTGTGATTAGTACTGCGATACAAGACGTCTGTGATTAGTACTGCGACACAATACGTCTGTGATTAGTACTGCGACACAAGACGTCTGTGATTAGTACTGCGACACAAGACGTCTGTGAATAGTACTGTGATACAACACGCCTGTGATTAGTACTGCGACACAGCACGTCTGCGATTAGTACTGCGACACAACACATATGTGATTAGTACTGCGACACAGCACGTCTGCGATTAGTACTGCGACACAACACGTCTGTGATTAGTACTGCGACACAGCACGTCTGCGATTAGTACTGCGACACAACACGTCTGCGATTAGTACTGCGACACA
>PNEQ01032697.1:0-15557 GCA_003012365.1 Medauroidea extradentata
TTTAGAAACATACTGAAAAGGAAAATTGTTTTTAAAATTTTTACGGTATCACGTTCTGCTGCTGTACCTCATTTTGCATTACAGAGCCAAATATTCTGCATGCAGAGATCTTCGTGGGTACATTCAAAACTTACCAACATTTCATTGCAACTGGATGACTGGTATAGAACCGCATAGATGACGTACAAACAAACAATCAATTTTATGACATAAGCTAGAAGTCCGCCCGCGACATTTCCGTGTGTGTTACTCGTAACAGGGTATATTATTTCAATTGAAGGACATCTTTATACGTCAGATTAGTAGTTTGGACATACAGTGTTAGGATTATCAAACTGCAGGTTGAGCTTTCCACTAATTTTTAACTTTTCACTATCTTTGTATTTCCAATACAATACAATATTTTTTCAACCAACCGTCGCAGTACTTTGTTTCTGACCGTAATTGAGGGAAACGTCAGGTTAGGCGTTTACACTATACGCGAAACTTAGCTTTCGTCACGAAACTTGAATTACAAACTCAGGTTTCCTTCGGCAACGAAACCTCAATTACGCGCCGCTTACACCGGATTCAAACAGCATTTTCCGATACCCAGGTTTGCGGATCTGTAGTTTCTTGTGTTGGTGTAAACATTCTGTGTGCCGTTGATGGTATTACTGGATAACTACTGGCCTGGATGTAATGATGGGCTAGAATATCTATGCTATGGTTCACTGCTAGCAACTAGATGTTTGTTTGGTATGTTATTGTTGGAAAGTTAATGGAGCATATCTAGTATATATATGACAAAAGCAGTTATGTTCCACACAGTCCCCAGCTACATTGCGGTAATTGGTTTATTTTCAGGACACTGAAAGCAATCTGCTGATAAACAGCTAACAGTGTTTTCCACTGAAGGCTCAGCTGTTAACAAATATTTACATGTAGGTGTATCTACTTCAAGCTCTGCTGTCGTGTCTGGTGTATTTCATCTGACGGCCAACTGATTGACGTCTTACACTCAGATAAACGACATTCATGAACATTTGTGTTTTCATACATATAATCGAATAATTTAATGTACTTCTGTGTCGCGTAATAATATGAACATTTACATGTCCCTGATGTAATTTTTTCAAATAATAATTTGGATTAGTTACGCAGGAATACGAGGAGTAGAGATCGCAAATTGTGTTTACTGTTCTTCATAGTATTGATTATTAATCTTTGAACATTATACTTTTTCGCATGTACATTTTATAGAAATAAATATTTTCATCATTTGGGAGATTCTGGCTAAGAGCTCTACGTAACTGGCGCATGAACTGTGGCACAGCGTGTATGTTGTTTTTATTCATCACTTTTTATCGAGCGTTTGATATCTGGATCCACGAAAATATACTTCACTTAAAACTATTCTTTTATATTTTTGTTCTAGATTTCATGCTTATAAACATGGTATCCTGTTAACTGTCAGTCCGCTCTACAGTACAGGGGCTCGCCTTGTTTAGTATTTATCAATAAATTGTCTGCACAGCAACATTCACTGCTATATCTGAAGGTAGTAACAGGATTCTGGCGAGTGGAACATGACACAAGTAACACAAAGTATTATAATCTAATACTTCAATATGAAGACAGTAAAGCCCAGCCACTGTACTAACCAGTACGTGTGACAATGTCCTGCAGGTTCATGATCACACCGCGCTGGTATGTAGCAGTGTTTGTTATATTCATGTTATAGTTATATGGGCAGGAGGAACTTACGAAGATGAGCTGGTGTATATGTCGGCGACAGGCTCAGGTACAGTGGCTGGCTCAGCAATAATCTGGAGCGGCTGCTGAGCTGGTGAGACACGTTATCTACATAAATACTCTCTCAACACCCTCGCACACTCTCCACGTAACAATCGCAGCACCACCACAGTAATGATGACTACCAGCAGATTGATTGCTACCAGCTCCCACCTCTGAGACAAGCCACATACACTCTACTTATATATACTGCACTATTACAAGCAAGTAAGCTGCACTCAGCTGTATTACGCAAGACACTCTATAGTACTAGCTAATGCGCTATGATCGCTGTAATAGTAACCAGACATACAAATGTCCGGACTTAACAATACCACCTACTTCCTATTTATGTCACTACTAATATTACAGCACTTAAACTATCGGTGAAATAATAATCTGGTTGAGTTGTATATGCATCAGGAATTTGCAAAAGGGACCAATTCCAAGTGAGTTGTTTGTTGACAAATAACAAAAAACTAATTACAGTGGATCTGGGAACGAAACAGCTTATCATTAATAGATAATTTGAAAGTATAGTGAGTATGGCATAATACCAAACATAATTAACATATATACGCTTTTGTCTTTCATTTTTTAGAAATTAATTAATTATGATAGTTGGCTTGGTACATTTTGCTAATGAAGTAACTTTCATTATAACAATGGCACATAAAACACGACATCTTGAATAGTTATTAGTGCAGTGTTGGTATATTCCATTGAAAAATTAAAATAATATAATAAATGAAAACATATTTTGCAAAAACTTCACCACCTGGTAACTCATATCCATAAAGAAATGTTATGAAAAACCTATATCCTTGACATAATTTATTGTAAACTTGGCATATGCTAGTGAAAACATTACTGAACAACATGGAAACTGATTATTCAACAACGATAATGTAAGTTGTAAACAAAATAATACACTATTGGCACATTCATAGACATGTCTGTTATTATGCGGCAGGCCAATGTAGTATATTGTAGCAGAATGTGACAATTTTATCATGAACTGCAACGTACCGCAAACATTTTAGTTGCACAACAGCCAATAAACCAAACAGTACACAGTACTATCCATATCTATAAAATTTTCGTAATTTACGGCCGTCCATACCACCGGTGAAGTCGATAGATTATGAGCCTTCTGCGTATGTATGAAACTTTGGCGTGTTGACTGCATTACAACTGTTTAAAAACACGGAAGTACAGACACGAATATGTTTGTTTGCATAGTTTGTCTACAGAGACACGTCATGTACATTAACTATTTTAAATATGATAGCAATATTCATTATTTTAAAAGTAACAGTACTCTTTAAAATAGAGAATCACAATGTCATTGCAACGTCTATATCATTTGTCATTAACAACATGTACAATGTCCAGAACTTGGTATCTTTAACAAAATGTCCTAAGTCCAGGACTTGGTACCTTTTGCAGGTTTCACATATGTTTACTAGACCGTTTAACGTATTTCTGGTGTGTGACTTGGTTTCTTTTGTTGCTGAAAGCTAGGAGAATGCCTTGGAGAGTCGGAGTATCGTGTAACTTGAATTTTCTCAAAAATTGGACTTGGTCCCTTTTGCAAAATCCCGATTCATATGTATATGATGGCATGATACATCAACATCATTTCTTAAGGTATACAATTTATATCAAATATACGCTATGTTAACATTTGCAATTTTTGAAACTACATTGATTATTTAACTAACACACAACTGGAAGGTAACATTTATTCGGTAAAAATAGTGAGATCGATTAGTTGTGTGATTTTTCTATTTTACTTTCTGCACACTGATTAATTAAGTTTTACAGTTTACTTTTCTATCTTAATTATTTAATTTTCCCCTTAAATGTATTCTAACGTGAGGCAGGGCTTTGGTAACTGAAACACCGAAATATACAGTCTCTGATTAATTCATTAAAGTTTCAAGCGATGGGCAAAGACATTTATATTTCCATTTTTATCTTATTTGAGCACAAAGAATTCAAATGTAAGTAATTCAGTTTAACTTTTCACAATTGGCTATACGTTTCTTTCACACTTGACACTCACTGAAAGGCGCTGACCCCATTGTAAACAGTAGCTGAATAATCAGCTGTTGTCTGCATGAGTTCACTGATATTCTGGAAGGCTATTATATATGTCACTGAAATAGCGAACTTTTATACTTATCTAATGATAAAGCCTTGAAATATACTCAGGTAGATATATTTTAAAAATAAACATTATATAGAAACGTACGTGTGGCGTCAAAGGATATATTGACGCTTAAAAAATGGTATTAAAATAAAATCAATTTTGACCTACTAACAATTTTCTGAATCAGAATTAAAACATGATAAAGATAACTAACAAAATATTTTAGATACATTTAAGTTATATCGGTAAATTAAATTTCACCCCAATTAAAACTGAGACCTCTGTTTCCACAGATACATTAGTAATATAAACAACTTTTCAAGATATGTAGCCTAACTAATCCTTGGTCGAATTAATTCTTAACAGAAAATTACGACTGAATAGAACAACATAAATGTAGAACCTGCAGCATTCGAAAAATAAGGTCAGTCGTGTATGTCATGGGATTAAAGAGAATTTTCTAGGAAATCTTGTTAACTGTAACCGCAAACAAACGCGGTAACAGAATAGTTTGAGGGGAACACAATAGAGGATAGTAGGTCATGATTAGCGAGGACTAGGTTCTACTGGACAGATACTTGTAGCTCATGAGATGTGAGTGATTGCAGCTTGTAGAAGTATGATCTCCGAGCATAAGACATCACATAACAAGTAAGTAATGACGAGATTGTATGAACAACTCACGCTAGACTCAGGTTTCTCCTCCAGGGACTCTGAACTAGTGACTGGATTGTTGGTCATCGCTGTCTCCTCCACTGTTTCCCTGAAACATGTCACTATTTGTCACTGCACTGTACATTAGGCAAGGTCTGTGAACTATTTATTTCCGCCATTTGATGCAATAAACTCCAACTATCTTTATATTAGTTTTTGTAAAACATTGATTCACGTTACTAATGCTATGCAAAACTTAGTAGTAAACGTAAAAGTTGTAATTTATACATGTGGTTCCGCTATTCAAAGACCGATTTTGAGAAAAAAGGGACAATTTTCGGGAAACCTTCTCTGTCAGAATAATGAACAAATGTGGGTTTTACTAAAGAATGTTCATTCCTCCGCATTACTGTGGCACGCTCACATGTTGAGCGCATGGACATCCACGTCTGCTGGAATACGTGTCTTTGGAAGTACACAGTATTATGTGAATATTATGACATGTTGCCTTCGTCTACTTCTACATTACCGTGGCAGTACACCTCGACAAGTCTTCCCTGGCCGTGTTGGTCCAGTTATATGGCCCGCCCAGTCTCCGGATCTCCAACATTTGAGTTATATTCTGAGCACGTCTGGAAGTTGTTATGTAAATAGAGTCCATTGTGGATATGTAGACACTGGGACAACATATTCCCTCTGCCTCTGGCGTCATTCTAGGACGTCACATTAGAATATGTGCGACATAACTACTGCAGTGCGCACGTGCATGCTTCTTCACATACCTCATCTAACAGACTACATGTACTACCATGGCGTCCACTACTTTGTACTTTAAAGAAGATTTGAAACTCAAGTTTTGCGTTTAAAGGCGTAAGTTAATATTTTTTTATCCTAACAGGAATTATTCCTGAAATTTGTCCACAATACTCATTTTCAACCTCCTCAGAATGTCGATGATTCGTGTATACGGATAGTGCAAAGTGGATTTGATGTAAAAACAAACTAGATAACACTATTAAGCATTAGTGTACCAAACACCCGTAATTTAGGATGGAAGTATGTTCCATTGATGGTAAAAAAACAGCGAACTGGAAGTAAAAGATAATGTTATTCGTGGATAACAACAACACTATATCAATCTGTGCCCGAAACTAAGAGGGGAAAAAAACGTTAGTCGTAAAGAACGTAATTTTACTTGAAAATGTCAAAGGAATGCGAACAACCCATCCTACACTCCCGCTCAGTGGTATTTTGGGCCTATTCCGTAAACTATGGTCTTGATGACATTTTACCAATTAGTAATTTCTGTTTCGTTTTGGTCATTTGTTCACGCGGCGCTGTCCGTATCCGTGAATTAATTTACGCCCTGTATGTCTACATCAGCCCATAAACAGGCACAGAACCAATGGTAAGTTTTAGGATGTGCGAGACCATTGTCTTATATTCACACACACAATAGTACAATAGTATAACTTGTATGTGCAGTTTAACACAGGCTCATATTTCTTGCTTATCGTACTTTTCATGTATTGCTGAGTAAAACGTTACACTAGTAGGCCTAAATACAATATGAGTTCATTTGAGAGGAATAACTGCCTCTTGTGTATCATTTTTATTTGTTTATGTTGTTTACAGGCGATAAATGATGTTACTTCCTAACTCCTTGTATTCGTCCCTGTTCGTACCAGAGATGTATGTAAAGGCGGCGCAATGTGGACAGTATGCTAGCAAAATACTACTCAGAGCAGGGAATTATTCATCTGAGTACCTAACTCCACATTATAAGCTCAGTTAACACTCTGGTCACTTTCGTATTAAATTAAGAATCTAAGTGTTTCGTTTCATTAAAAGTCGCGAGTTACGTGAAAACAATGCTGGGACAATTGCTGTATTTTATTGTTCATGTATTTCACATTTACGTGATTTAGTTTGAATTCTGAGGTGTTAAAACTAGTAACAAGTTACTTCTTGAAATCCGTATATGAATACTGCATTTGTATACTATGAATATTGCACTCAAGTATAAACCCATATACAGTAAAATAAATATAAAATTTCCTAGGCATAATTGAAATGTAATTTTTCATTATTTAATGATACTAATGTTTTTTACTTTCATCTACAACTTGATAAGGTAGACATGTCTACTTGCTAGGTTTACTTTAAAAATATTGCTTAAAAATAAACATTCTAACGAAATAATATGTATTACTGTAATATAAAAACATTACGAAATGGTAGCGGAGGTAATTGTACTCAACATGTGTGTCAGTACATAGAAGTGACATAAGTTTATGTAGAAACAACAGGCTGATCTCTACAACGTGAAGCCATGTGTTTTGTGAATAATCTAAACTGAGTTATGTATGGGAGACCAAACATTATTATTATCTGTTCATCGGCGAACCTAGTACGATAGATGGTAACAGGATCAGCAACATTAAAATAGTTCTCTCGCTCATCGCTCTCAAGTTCAGTTTCATTTCACAACATAGCGTTAATGAAGTTTGTTTTGTTTACCTAGCTAGCAAGGCTTTCAACTTTATTACTCAGTGCTATATGGCTGCGCGTTCTAGTATTATGCCCATTGATGTATAAATAATTAGGTGACAGCCATAGAAGAACAGGTCTGGACCATGGAGGTATTAGTCTATGGAGTGGAAGCTTTTGAGCATTTGATATATTAAGATGATAATCAATAACTGTATTTTGAAGACCAAAAATCATATAGATTGCAACTTTGAAGTTATTTATCCGTGGTCAATATTCACTTTTCGGGAGTTCTCTAACAATTTACTACTTTTAAAACCCGTAATTGTTGAATTCGAAAAATCCTGAGTTATGTTTCAAGATAATTACGTTAGCTTCATTTTAGAGCAAAACCACCTCGATATCTCAAATGGTTCAGGAGTTACAGATAATTATTTGAAAACACGTTTCATATTTTTTACTGGCATTCAAGGACGAATTATGAAAACTCCTGGAACTTCTTCTTAAACATTTACATGTGCACTATTCTATTGAAAATATCACCTCGATTACTTAAGAGGTTTAAGAGAAATAGAAGATTGATTGAAAACACATTCAAAGACTTTTCACTCCCTTAATTTCCGAATTTCGAAACATTTAAAAATTAAGATATATGCATTTGCTTAGGCAATGTTTTGAAGCAACAGAATTAAAAATATGTCATCAGGTTAGAGAGCTATAGAGAATTTCGCGAAAGCAAATTAAGATTTGCGAAAAATCCTTCCTTACTGAATGCGCAGTAAGGGGAAGTTACGATGAAAATTTTACGTTTCTCGGTCCAGTGGTTTGGGCAGTGCGTTGATGAGTGAGTACGGGCACTTTATTACACACACACACACACACACACACACACACATATATATATATATATTAATATATATACACACACATACACACACACACCTACACACATTCATTTTGACCGAATCAATCAATGCGTAGGAAATATTACTACTTAACATTCTAACTTTTCTTTTCACAAAAAAAATCCAATATTACTTTTAAGTTTTACATCGTGAATTACGGTAATATGTATTTTAAATTACACAGATTTAAATTTATTGTGAACATGTGAGGTCCAAAAAATGTTTGTTTACCAGGCGTCAATTACTTAACATTGGGCAGGAGCCTATATTCTGTAGTCTGTACAACAAAACATCAGGTAAAGCTTAATAATAAAGAGTTTATTTAATGCGTCCAGAAATATATCAGTAGTGTAATAGTCTCAAGATTTCTGAGTATCTATAACAATTTTTTCTTAAATATATTGTGTAATACAACTTTTTACTTCCAGCACAATAAACATTAACTCGATTTTCGATACAATAATATTTTAAATATAATTGCCAATTTAAAAAACAAGTTTTCTTTTATGGCTCTTAGTAAAGAAGAATAATTCCTTATACAAAGAGACTACGTTACTACAAATATCTAGGTTTTTAGCTGAATAAGAGGCAGAATGGGAAATGTTTTCGTAACAGTAACTATCAGGCAATGAGATGTGATAAGAAGGCTGCATAACTAATAATTCCCCGGATTTCAATATCTATTATTCTATACGTTAGCAGCTGTATTTATACACACAACTAATTTTTTTGTTTCTAACACAGCTTGTTGGTTTCTGTTTACATTCAAACAAAATGACTGTGGTTGCTAAGGATACTTAAGGCAAAACTAAAAACTTTGCTAGACAAGAATTTGCGATCGAGGTGATTGAAGAGAATATAAAAAGAGAAACCAACATTATCATAAATAGAATTTAACAACTTGCTTTGAAAAACTATAAATTTAGGACTGATCTGAAGGTGTAAGGTAAGTGTCAAGTTACATGATACATTTACTACAACTTGACAATACTTAACAGATTATAGTAGTAATCCTAGTTATTAACCCTAGCCATGACAATATATGTTCTTATACCTAGTACTCTGTGACTCGTGGTTTATTCTACATTTACATTCCATCGACAAGGAAAGCTGCAAGTTACTGAGCAACTTAAAATTATCTAAACAACAATATTTACAAAAAATCTTACTAATGTTTAATTTTTTACTTCCGTAGTTTAAGAAAGTAATACATGTGTTTTAGAACACAAATTATAAAAACCAGGTGCATATATAATAACCGATTTGCTGTTACGACAAAATATTAAAATTTACCAAATAATTTATTAACATAACTATTTATGTGAACTGAGCTACAGCTATTTGTTTTGTAAATTACCTCAATCATACGAAGGAATACCGTGATAATATAATAGCATACTGGTAGATAAGTTGTGTAATACAATAGATGTGGTTATATCGACACATCCATACACGGATTTAAAATATGTACATATGCAGCGTCGTTGAGGTTTTGGTACCAAATAGAACTCCAAAGTTTTTATACATATTTGTTAATGATATGACAGAGAAGTTCGCCACCTAAGTTTCAGAACTTTTCTAACAGTAAAATATCACAGTTTAACGTTGCTTATGGACGATTAATACATTTAAACAATATAACAAATTTTTCACATCACTTAAATAAATTCATAGAAAAATTTCAGAAGAACTCTGGGAAATAATACAAAATATTATTCTTATTAGATAATACGGATATTGTAACTTTGCAATTATGATTATGTAAATTTATAAATATACTGCAATTTGGGGTTTAAATGTCTTACACTCGTGACAAGGAGGACAAGTTTACTAAAAAATATGTAATTTTTTGTTGCGTAAGTTTATAAATTTATAATTTAATAATAAGTTCTGGTGCAAAAAAAAATATTTGTGTTATTTTTAATAAGTCCATGCAGAGTGAACTTTATTGTGAATAAGAATTGTTGTTATTTTTTTACAATTTCGAAATGCATTAAATTTTATCTTCATTAAAGAAATAGCTGTAATATAATAATAATTTTACAAGGTATAGTATTCTACAATTATTTTTTACTTTTCTTATTTGATCAGTGCAAAATTTTAATTATTTTTTCATGGTTACCTGTTTTGAAAAATCTTTGATTTCATTCCTCTTACTTAAATTTAACATTGGAAACGAAAGTTCGGCGTTTTTTTTTTCTGATGTCTGTATAACAAAGTAGCAGCTTGTGTTCATTTTGGTACTGTGTTTTTGTTAGTTATTATTTTTGTATCAGTCAGCTTAGCATCTTTTCAGACAGGCGATCTGTATGTTCCAGGCTTTGTTTCACGAATCTTATGATGGTTGGTAAATGATAATTTCTCTCCTCACGCAATAAAATGTAGAGTAGCTAATACTGTATGTTCGCCATGGTTGGAAATACTTACCTAACTTAGGTTATATATGTAAAAATGTGCGAAACTCTAGTAGAGCGCAGTTTAAATGTTTTGTTTAAAAATTTCAGATGCATACAAGCACAAGTATCACCACATGGTTTTATATACACAGATATGTCCGATGTTTCCTTCTATGTTTTACATCTCAAAATATTATATGTTTTATTAAAATTTTTATAATTATAATAGCTTTGTGGTAGATGTCACGAACCTTTATTAGCTTCAACTATTCTTCTATATTATGTTGGTTAGAAAACCTGCGCCTAACTATTTCTTATTATTTCAAAATTCACTAACCAACAATACTTATATGTAGGTATTTATAAATGCATGGTAAAATTCTTAAAAAACGCGTTTGTGGAATTAAAATATTAGTTTTAGTTTGTAATGTAGGCATCCGCGCGGTAGGTTTTATTGAAAAAGTCATACAAATATTTGAATAAAATTTTACCATACACTTTGTGATTAAAAAAGTCTACTGAATTCACAATAAACATTAAGACAAACTACACATCTAAGACGTAACTGCGTGCACATGTAGAACGTCAACTATTCATTCTATGATTGATTTGTAACATCACATTTTCAAACGTTTATGACACAAAACTCATTTTAAGCTCGTAAGCAGTTACACTCCTCACCGACACGTCACACCATAAGCTAATTTAATATAGATAATTAACGTTAATATTTTACTCTACCTGATATAATACATGTTTATATAAATGTCCCTTGTGATGACGATTAAACTTGTAATTTCGTTAACATGGAAGGAGAGCTTTGTTCAAGTAACATTTGAATGACATTAAGATATGTACAGGGTGTAAATGAAAGTATATTACAAACTTCGTGTGGTGATTCCTTGACGAAAATGAAGTACAGTTACGTAAGACGACTTGTCGCTTAGCACACTTCGTAAGGGAGCAATACGCCTTAGAAAAACGAATTTCAAGATAGTTTATTGGTAAAAAATCGTGAAAACATAACATTAAATCATAATTCGTCGTATAATGTGTTCTGCAAACACTTATCGACAGTCCGTGAAAAATGTGTTTCGAATAACTTACACCATATCGAAATAATGGGGGTTGTCACCCCCCTTTCCGGCTTAGACGTTGGTGCCATCAGATTTTATGGACGTGCAATGCTATAATTTGTATCAAGAGACACCGATGAACAAAAAAGGTCGTATTGTTGTTACACTGTAAAGTGAAGCATTTACGAGAAAATGGGGACTGCCACGTAGGCAACGCGTACTACACAGGTGGTGTGGCTGAACGACGCGGTAGTTAGTAACAAACGCGTACCCCACGCTAGTTTGTAAACCTACAACGCGTCATGGGCGACGTTGTGTGAGCTACGAACAGTTACTGATAGATGGCTGGTGTAGCAGATCGAATTTGTTAGTAAATGTTGCGGGGATATAGAAATGTACTGCACACCGTGTAATTATTCTGCACAGTAGTATTACGAAACCAAATGAAGTGAACAATGTAATGTACACTAATTAGTATGCGTGAAATGTAAGAAGGGTAAACATTGGAGCACACAATTCTACGTATGCCAGTCACCATTGAGGTTTTTCAATATCATTCCCTCCGTGATGAACAGGCGGTTTTGTGTTCTGTACTCTGTAAAGAGTAAGTTGTCCGAGGCTTGGCCCTGATACATGCACACTTCCCACGTCCTCCTCCGTTTAGCGTGTAATGCATGCCGGAGTACCCATTAGACTGCGACGAGGCACACTCTGACGTGCCGGGATAAGGGGGATCGTCATACTATTCACAATAACTGGGTTGCAATGAAAACCAAACGTCAGTGAGACAGTCAACATGGAAATGTACAGGCATGCTGAGCTTACCGATATGGTATTGATTTATGGTGAAGCTAAGTGCAGTGGCAGGTTACCTGCACGAATGTATCGTGAAAGATTTCCACACAGACGGCACCCAGCACATACTAGTTGTGCACGAATCGTCCAGCGTCTTCGAGATACAGGTACTCTCCTGCCACATTTCCGGAACTGTGGTGTTCATGCAACAATGCGGACACCACGATTTGAAGCGGAAGTTCTCTCCCGAATCGAGGATCAACCGTCAACAAGTACCCGTGTTATTGCAAATGCGGTGGGTGCATCACACATGACAGTGTGGAATGTCTTACATGAGCAGCAGCTACGCCCCTATCGCGCATGTAGGGAGCAAGCATTACTGCCACGTGACTATCAACGCAGACATGATTTCTGTGCATGGTTTTTGCTTCAGACAGCTCGTGACCCAGAGTTTCCCAGGTATGTTCTATTTACAGACAAGGCGTCTTTCACACGTCATGGTGTGTAAATGCTCACAACAGCCATGTGTGGGCTGAAGAAAACCCACATGTCACAGAGGTTTTCGGTCAACATGTGGGCGGGCATAGTCAATGATACCTTAGTAGGACCATACATGTTACGTCTTGATGGCTAGGTGTACCTACGGTTCTTGCAATACACTCTGCCCTTAGTTGCTTGAGGACGTATCGCTGCTGATATATGACCGCATATGGCTACAACACGATGGGGCACCACCTGACAAATCTCGCGCTGTTCGTGAGTACCTCAACCAAGTATTTCCAGGACGCTGGATAGGCAGGGGAGGACCTGTCACGTGGCCTCCTCGCTCCCCTGATCAATCACCCCTGGATTTCTACCTGTGGGGACACATGAAGAGCCTTGTCTACGAGACGCCAGTGGACACGGCCGAGGAGTTCGTCGCACGCATCGTTGCAGCAGGCGAAGTGATACGGAGACGAATGCCAACCTGTTCCAGCATGTGCGATTGTCCTTGTTGCATCGTTGCAATGCATGTATTACTGAAGGTGGCCGAACATTCGAGCGCTTGTTGTGATATTCATGTAAACATGTATCACTTATGTGGTTGTGAACGTTTTAATTACAGTAAAGTATTTGCTACACTTGTTTTCAGTACCGTATCATTCGGTGTATTGTGTGAAGTGTCAGCCCACCAAATCTACGTACTGTATTTTGGCCATTTTCTCGGACATCATTCACCTTACAGTGTAACAACAAGACGACCTTTTTTGTTCATCGGGATCACTTGATACAAATTATAGCATTGCATGTCCATAAAATCTGATGGCACCAACGTGTAAACCGGAAAGGGGGTGACCACCCCCATTATTTTGATGACAGTGTAAGTTATTCGAAACACATTTTTCACGGACTGTCGATAAGTGTTTGCAGAACACAGTAACCAGCGAATTATGATTCAATGTTATGTTGTTTACGGTTTTTTTTACCAATAAACAAATTTGAAATTAGTTTTTCGAGGGCGTATTGCTCCTTTACGAAGTGTGCTAAGCGAGAAATCGTCTTACGTAACTGTACTTCATTTTCGACAAGGAATCACCACACGAAGAATGTAACATACTTACATTTACACCCTGTATTTGTAAATAAATGCGAACGTCTAGTAGAACGCAGTTTAAATGTTATGTTTGTAAATTACATTTGCATGCAAGCATAAGCATCAGTACAAGATATCATATATAAAGATAATGTATGAAGTTTCCTTCTATGTAGCACTTCGCAGAATATTATATGTTTTATTTTAATTTTTAATTATTATAATCTTTATCGTAGACGTAATAGACCTTTATTAGCTTCAACTGTTATTGTGTATTATGTTGGTAAGCTAACCTGAGCGTAACTATTGCATATAATTTTAAAATCCACTAACGAACAGTACTTGCAGTTAAGTCTCTATAAAAGTACGATGAAATTCTTAAAGAAAACGTTTGTACAGGTAAAATATTAGTTATAGTTGTATTAAATATAAAACTGTGTGTATATAGTTTACCGTAAAGTTATACATGTACAAAGTTTTTGTTGTTTTTATGAATTGTGTGGGTGTGAGATTGAGTTATACAGCATAAGACAATTGTAAATAAAATAGAGAGTGTAGAACGAGGTGACGAAACTCTAATATAAGTATGTACCTAAGGTTGCATAGGTAGGTACTACTTGTAGCTTATACATACCTCAACACCCAAATTCACAGTAGATTTTAAAGTACTCTGGAGACTAATCATGATGATTGGAATGACAGGAGAACTTGTTAACCTTATTGAACTAAACAGAATTGCAGTCATGCCAATTATACTTACTGGTAGGAAAGTATGAACAAAATACACATGATAAGAGTCTGAAGTATTAGAAGGTAAACTACTACTGTACAGACACAAATAAACACCCAAAACCATTCTTAGTAGAATTTCAGATATATTGTAGAAAATTTCCCTAAAAAACACCAAAGTGTGCCTGAAATGATTTGCATAACTGACTGAGGAAAAATTAGAGTAGTTGAAAGAAAGTAAATAAAAGAATATATATTTATATAATGTTTAAAATTCACTCTAAATCTTACAATTCTGATTTAAGGTTCTAAAATATTTAAATCTGAAAGAAAAAATTACTTCAGAAGTTTTCAGTACAATATGCCTCAAAAATTATAACTAAAAAATCGCCAATTAATGAGTAAAGTAATATTATGTTCCAGTTTAGTATTATGCTAGTGAACGTCGACTCAGGGTAAAATTAATGTCTAAATTTATCTCCACTTACTTCAAATAACTTATTAAATTCATTACAATGACTATTGTCTCCAAGTTACTAACGAAAATTCTCCGACTTTAAGACGATAAATTATGTTTAGGACCACTGAGTAGGTAAGGGCTTCATTTAGTACTTTCATTTTACGTTTTCCAGTCCAAATATTAAACAAAATTAGCTTCGTACGTAATTTAAACAATAAATCCAATTTAGTATAGTGATTTCCAAAAGAGTTCAAGTAATAGTACAAAGACAGTATTGCGTAAAACGTTTGGCGTCAGTACTTATCTATCGCCGACAAGACGAAGCCGATGACGCCGCCGTTCTTGCTCACTTCAAATCTAATAAAATATACAAAACTAGGACCTCTTCTTTACTTGTCCTGTTTTCCTACGTTTTACACTTTGTAATGGAGGTCTCAAAATAGTAACCTAGCATTATGATGCCGCCTGGGATCATCGGATATAAAACCAGGCATTACCGACGTGATCCGGCCATTTCAAAACTACCACCATTTTCTCTTCTCCTCCAGCGT
>PNEQ01032698.1:0-15557 GCA_003012365.1 Medauroidea extradentata
CAGTATTGTCCCACATAATGAGATAAATGCAATATTATAAATGTTTAACATATTCACACAACAATTTCACAAGCAGGACAAACTGAAATGAACGCGACAAATAACATTATATCCACATGAGTCAGCAGACTTGAATACTCAAGGAATGCTATGATGTTTACAACCTCGCAACTTTACAAATTTTACTACGAAACGTTTGGTATGCTCTGGAATTAGTCGTTTATTTCATTCCATTTATTTGCTTCCAAATGTTTCAATCGGTACATAAAAAAGTATTCTGTTAGTGTTAGTGTTAGCGCGACAATGTGTAAGAAGGTGGGCGACGGCGCTGGAAATCCAATACGTACGAGATCCATGCGCGCTTATCTCCCGCAGATTAGGTTAGCAGTGTGTCGGCCGCATCAGCAACGATACTGGCACCGTGCACGGCGTACTATCACTTCCATTTTGAACCTTCCTTCCAAACACGAGCCTTGCGACGGAGGAAGGTTCAAAGTGGAAGAGGAAGGATGGCGGCAGCACCTTACGGGCGTGTTCTAACACCGAACAATGCTTTAGTAATCCCTCGTGGACATCAAGATTTAAGCGAAAGCACTATAATTTTATATTACGCGACGAAAGGGAAAGAGTCGCTCTACAGGTCTATAATATTCAGAATATCGTGAAAATGATTACTCTTACATAAAAATCAGCGTCAAAAGTCCCGATTCGGTCACTTTCACACTCAAAAAAATACTTGTTAGGAACGATAACAGTTAATGGCAATATTATAGACCTGTACTTAGATCCTTAAATGCTTTTCGTAGCCTAACCGCGTGACAACATGTTGAATGGTTTTCGAATGAAATCAGGATTGTTAAAGGTCTGCGCGCCTCTTCACGATTCCAGTAGACGGCGCCCTTAACATCGAGGTCTTACCGCTGTTGAGGGGTGACACGAGGTGAGTATGGAGCAACGCCGGTATAAAATGGCGGGGGAAACAGGAGATCCCCGAGAAAACCCGCCGACCAACGACATCGTACGGCACGAATCCCACATGCGAAAATCCGGGGACCGACCTCGCCGGAAATTGAACCCGGATCACCTTGGTGGGAGGCGAATGGTCTGACCATTCGACCACCGCGGCCCCATCATTGTTAAGTATTTTTCATATTTTTATGGTGAAAATAACACAATTATCATAATAAAACAGTATTTGCAACAGTTAATAACGTATATTGTAACATGGAAGGTAGTGTTATGGTTATACTGAAAGTTGTTGACACCCAAATTTGATTTTCCCTTAAAACTTGAAATGCCTACATCTCGGAACCATATTTTAGAGTTGTGTCCTTATTGCCTAATGATCTCGAGTTGCGACATATCTAGTCCACACTATGCTATTACCCACTTGACACGAGGAAGTGAAGAGATCGCTATCAGCGCTGAAGGTGGTCTGAGCGGGTGAACGTAGTTAGCGTATTCCCTGGCCTCTCGGTGCAGTCACTGAACTGGCGTGTAGTATTCTCGTCGATGACGCGACTCTATGCGACATTCTGCAGCGACTATCATTTTATGACACAATATAAAAGCATTTTGTACATGCCTATACCTTGCAAAAATAAGCTCTGCGGCAACGTTTCCATAACCTCGAAGAACATCAAAAACATTCATGTTCGCAACTTTCTGCAACTACACAATATGCCTTTAATGACCAGTGGTGAACCTGACGTGGGTATACATAGTGTAACGTTCTCTGAATGTTATTCTTAAGGGGGTTCCCTACCTGCGCTTGGAATGCGTTGCAGCAAGTTGCGAGTATTCATTTTTTTAACGGAAGTACTCAACGCGCTTCAAAATGGTTCGTCTACGAAAAGAACACACACGTCAGTGTATGACGTCATAAGCTCAAATATTCGGTACGCGTGTTTTAAATATGATTTTCGGGCCTCCCAAAATGGCTAAAAACGGCTTTTTCAGACTGCCGTATCTGGGATTATAGAAACCAGAATCTAAAAACGCACAAATAGAAGCACGCGTTGGACTTTATAATATACTTCTCACATACAAAATGATATGGTCACCGCTTAAAGTCCCATAGGAAAATGAATACTAGTACAGATCTACGCGCCAGTTGAGTGGCTTGCACGTAGAGGTCAAAACTACGTTACACACGTCGGCCGGCGGCGACCTTGCGCTTTATCGATTTTCTGCCTCACACACACAAACGCAGCCTATATAGGGAACCGCCTTAAGGCGTGGTAGCAGAACATGTTTTTTCGTTAAAAAAAAAAACTTCTCAACGTGTTTCGAATATGTGCATATACGAAAACAACAAACACTTCTAACTATTTCGGAATGGCATCATGATAATTAAAAAGATTGTTTCGGAGCCCCTCACAACGGCTAAAAACTGCTCTTTGAAAATATTATACCTACAGACCTATTAACGGAATTCATGTGAAACTACGATAGAAAGGTGTGGATTTAACTTGGAGCTTTCCACCAATAAAAAGAAAGGGCTGCCACTGAAAGTGTCAGTCAGGTGAGTGTTCCACGACACCATTGCACGTTGTTTCAGTGTCTTGCTGTAGAGGCGATACCGCACCAGATGAGCCGGTCAACATCGCCCTTGGCGCCGTGCCTCGCTCACACGAACACACGGCCACCAGGCGGGCATCACCCTTCCTTGCACGATGATAAATTATCGAATATTTTACCGGCCAAAGTTCCGCACACCTTGGTCTTCAGTACAGCTGGTGAGGGATGACATGAGGGGAGTATAATACAACGCCGGAACAAATGTACGGGGGGAGGGGGGTAAAGGGGTGATCCTCGAGATAAATCGTGGACCAACGGCATTGCCCGACACGATTCCCACGTGCGGGAATTCCAGTCGACCTCCGGATCACCTTCGAGGAAAGCAACTACCACTGCGAAATATTCCGCCACCTGACAACAATGCATCCTCCCTAGCAAAATCCTACTGATGACCTGCAGTGAGACATTTCTATATACTAGTCAGTAACCAGCACTGCTGTCGGGAAAAATAAACTAATATGTCCGCCTGGCCGTGATTGAAATCATCATTGTATAGAAGTTAAATTATGTTTCAGTTATCGTATCGACAGTGCAAAATACGTGGGAAGCACTAAGGCGACACGGCATGCGCACCACGCACCATCCTATACGCTGTCCACTCTAAGGTTGCAGCAGAAATAACGTTTGTTAACTAAATAGATCAAAGCAATTTTATTTTATCTTCATTCCTCACATTGTCATTGTGCTGTAACACATTTACCTTGTATTTTTTCAATATTTCAAATGACATTTATGCTTTGCAAAATGTTTTTTGTTACTCAATTGAATTAATTAGCTACAACCGAATGGAATGGATTTTTTACAGCCTCTAAACCAATTTGCTGAACTGGCGCACAGTCTCCCTGTCGACAGCCTACCTCTATAACGTGATACTGAAGACAAAGCAGGACCTGAAATAGGTTCAAACGCGTGTTACGTTCCCTGAATGCTATTCGTAAGGACTTGAATCGCGCACGTTATAAGTTTCCCATAATCTTCAATCGGCTATCAAAACTCCTAGATTTTTACCACTACAATTTAACAAAATTACCAATACATATAGTAATTCTGGTTTAACAGTTATTAGTCTACACAACATTACAGACTGAACCAATAAATGTGGCAACCGAAGTGCCTACAATATGAGAACTCGGGGGTATACCTACTACCCGAATTCCACTTCAAATATTGGACAACGCTAGCGCATATATCTAACTGACGCGCAGCACAACAATCTGTGCTTTTTTTAAAGAAGGGACCTGGGTGCTAGGACATAGGGAAAATAATTTGAACTCGCCCACATACATACGCGTAATCGGCATGTCCGCAACTACTTTCGAGACACGTCAGAGGCTATCAAAACTACCGACATCGTTTTCGTGGTACCTAAAATCATGTTCTAGCGACAAGGGGGTATCTACGCGTTCAAGACACAGCTTTTCTAAAGGAGCTTATACTTCAGGCGGTCATCAGATGCTCGTGCAACATCGCGTAAGTGCGCGTTGCAAAAAAACCTATTTATCTATGCAGGAAGGATGCTGATTTCATTACTACTTTGCTGCAAGTGGGGGAGGGGGGATGAATCACTATGACGACCTCGGCACGATCGGTTAGATTGACTCGTTAGCACTAACTCCCGAAGTCGAGAGAAAACAGATGGTCAACACACACAGGACATTGACACTTCACTTCGCACTGTACCACACTTAATGGTGGATTAACAATTAAATGTATTATATATTCGTACATACTAAACCTCATGTGACGGGATTTCAAATACTTTATTTACCACAGCCACGTTATTATACTCATGCAACATAACGAAAATCTGCAAAACTCCACGTAGCTATGCAGATATCCAGGCAGTTGTCGACTTAGTAACACAACGTGACTTGCGAAACGTATTAAGAGTTCATACGCTTGAAGTAGTCCTTGAAACACGACCTTAACATGTTTTTTTTTTTTTTTTTTTTACAATTGGGAATTTTGTGGTGTATGTGTTATAATTAGTTGGAACTTTAGCCTACATCTTATTTGCTGCTTTTTTTTTTTTTTACTTATAAGTTAGCTCTACATCAATTTTTTTTAGTCAAAGTTTTGAGTTACGAATTGTTCGTGGTTTTCCTTCGTACACGTCCATAAAATGTTTTAAATTAAAAACTAGCTGACGGTTACTCACAAGGCGTAAATCTGTGCCTGTATTAATTAGAAATTGCAAAATAAATACGCGTATTTCTCAAAAGAGATATCTGTAAAGAATAACTATATTGATTTTACAGGTATAGTTTACAGTTAAAAACGTTATTATAGTGGTTAAAACTAGCCCTACGTAACGTAATTACGTGAACAAATTTTTTCGTTAGGTTAGGTTATCTAACCTAAACTAACATAACGAAAAATATATTTTACGTAGAACTACTTATGAACACTAAAGAAACATTTTTCATTAATACACTAGGCCTATATCTGTAAAGTCAACAGTTTGGTCGGAGTAACAACTCTTCACATTTACCCTCAAGAGCATGACTTCGGTAAATAATCAAACTTTTACTTTGTTCAGTTACATGGTCATACAAAGTAATTTTCTTCTCTAGTTTTAATTCCGTACAAAACTCGACTTTCAAAATATAAATTAGCTTTAACTATTTTTGTGTGGTTTCTCTATCAAACTTCATAGTCAAATAAAAAAACGGGCATTGTTGCATTCACAAATTTAGGAAATTGCATTAAAAATCAAACACGGGAATTTAATAAAAATAAACAACAATGAAATTTGTTTATTGAATGCAGATACAAATAAATTAACTGAAAAAAATGGTTCAGATTTAATTCTGAATAGGCCAGACAAGGACATGTCGTACGTTATTCGAGAGTGAATTTTCAATTATAAGAAAATACGCATGATTAAAACGAAATTGCACAGTAAACACTGTGTGCCCTCCCAACGACTCTTACCGTTAGACCACAGTGAATCTACGGCTTCCAAATTCTTGACCGTACAATCAGTTTCCAGACGTCGGAAAATTTCACTAGTTTCACGTGATTGACGGTTCTGCAAAGAATGACGGTTAAGGTCATGATCTTTTATTTATTTCAAATAATTGCAAATAACTGGAATTTTTTTTAACCACAATGATTTTTGAAAAAATTGGATATTGTTTAGTCATACGATACACAATTTTGCCTGAACGGTTTTTTTTAATTATTTTAAGAAAGTAAAGTTGGCTAGCGAAAAATTACTTCGCTTCATTATGGCTTGTTTTGACAACAAAATATGTAATAAGCATATTTCAGGGGCAAACATCTAAAAATCCATTTGGTGAATTTTTACAGAAAAATTCGTATACAAACGATGATAAGTGTTAAAAATGTAATAATGAATTTTGGACATATGTATTAATTTGCGTTCAAAATATTTTTTCGAAACCACTGCAAAACTAAAGAGCATTTTATATGGTTTCAGGTTTGAGAGCACTCACTAAATTAAAAACAAAATTCAATGACGTCTTCTGTCCAACTCAAAACCAAAAACAATTAAATATAATAACTTTGGTCACAATTCAAGAAAGCGTAACATATATATTAATCAGGGGCGTCATTTGGGCCTACAAGGGGGGGGGGGCAAATGCCCCCCCCCTGGATTTGGAATTTTTGTCTATAAATATATTTTTCGTATTTTTAAATATAAATAATGCTAACTTAAGGACATAAAACTGAAGTTTTATTATTAAAGTATCTAATTTATACATGCTTAATTAATAAAAAAGATGCAACAAGGTCACTGTCGTCAGAAAACAAAATCTTGCCCCCCCCCCCCCCGCCCCTGGAAAAACCTGAAATGACGCCCCTGATATTAATATTACCACTGTGCGTAAGACGACAAATGCCATAAATTAAGGGGGGGGGGGACGCACCGAATCTCAAGATACAACAGCATCTTCGAGAGACTTTTACAAGGAGGTAAACAAACAGACGATGGCTCAATCTATAGGCGTCACAACACTAACGACTAACTCGTGAGGCAATTACTGCCGACTATGAGGAAAGTCAGAGGAGGAAGAGAGGGAGAGAGACACACAGCTAACTAAGCTCTCACCTGATCCCCATATCGGCAACTTGAGTAGCTTCTTGAAGCTGCTACTGCGCTTCAAGGAGCCGGTGCGGTGGTTGGCGGCATCATGGTGTTCCATATAGAAGTAGATATCCATACAGGGGACGCCGCGGCGCACACCTCTTGACGACACGACACACAAGCACGCACACTATGTTTACACTCGGCTGCGGCGCGCGGCGCCGGCCATACCAAGTAAGCGAGGCGCGATCCGGCGCGCGCAACAATGCAGGCGGCACTGAGTGTGTCAGCCGCGCTCGCTGCCGCCGGCCGCCGCCAGAGGCGCCATCGTCGTCCCCCTTCCCCTTCAACAATCGCACGAGCAGGTATCAGCGGTAAGCCAACGAGGGAGAGGTTCTTCGGCGAGCCAGCCCGCGTCTCTCCTGTACTACTACATTTACTTTTTTAATTTCTTTAAGTTAAAGGAAGCTCAATGTTATTAGTTTGGAAAATAGACAGCAGGGTGGCCTCTAATTGCAACAAAGAAAATTCATTCCCTGGTTTCCATGACAGAAAACCAAAAATTTCCCTGATTTTCATTTGATTCAACATATTTTCCAACAAAGATATTAAATATTTCAAATATTTTCTTGACACTACTGCCAGTGAACTTGACGAAACATTCAGCAGAAACAACTACGAACTTGACAATGACGCTTTATCGCCTCTACATGGAGGTAATTCTTCTTATATAATAAAAATGCTATAACGCTCTAAAAGCTCAATTATAATCATTCCTACGACTTCCGTGGAAGCTCAAAATTAACGAGGCAAGACAATTCCCTGAAATGACTAAGATGAACAAAAAATTACCTGAAATATCCCTGATATTTCCAGGTGGCCATGATTTCACAGATAATTCCAGGATTTCCAGGTAGGTGGCCACCCTGGACAATTTCTGCCACTAGTTGCACTAATATCGGCAACAAAAAGACGCAAACTGACCATTCACAGAGCTTTTAGTGAATATAAAGTTGCATGAAGTAGATTACATAATTTTATGAATCTCATTTAAAAATCAAAACAGATTTGTTTTTTAAAACTTAAATTAAATTATTTCTCTCTTCCCCAAGCCAATTTAAATTTTATTTCCCTACAATCTCGCATTTAATTAGACCCCTTAGTGATAGCACGGTGACTAGTAGTAGAACTTTTCCCTTGCGAAATTCGTCCATAAGAAATTCGTTTATTCTCCTAACCTGTAGGAGAATTAACCTTACTAAACACCTATCATCAGTAGAATACTTAAAGTTTTGACTTTTGAGTTTCTGTTTGCTAAAGTATTTCCTTAATAAACAATGAAAACGCGAAGTTTAAGTAACGACAGAAAAAAGGTTAATTTTTTTTACGGAACGAAAATATTGTGCTCAAGTCCGTCAAATATTCCCTAAATAAGCCTACATTATGAGTAAATTCTCCATATTTTAAAACACTTTGCATTAAACATTAACGCAATCTATTAACGAGGCATATGTTCACTTACTACTATTTCCGAGTACATACAAAACGCATATGTTACATATTTTCATAAAATCCTTGTACCGTACTGCATAATAAAACGATACTTAAAATTTAACGTTTTTCATTGCATCATACATGTCACTTGGTTCTCTGTAGACGGCCAAGTCTTGACTTTGATTTTAGGTCGTCAGTTTATTAAACATGTAAAAGCGAAGACCGCTTAGCTTTAACCTTGCCGACGCCATTGTTTACAACTCCATAAGAAGCCATGCAATGAAAGCTATAGTAAAGTCAAGTGTTAAAGTTAAGGGATATGGAAAGGCAATACGTCGAGCAAACGACTGGAATACTCAATAGTCGATAAAATTTGAATTACAAATCATAATTCGATGAGACGTTTTTGCTGGGTAGATATTTTATTAGCATATGTCTGGTTATACAGCACTAACCTTTAGTATGCTTTGCTTTCGAGTGAGTGAGAGATTTTTAGCCAGCGCTTAACATCGAGGTCTTAAGCGCTGGTGAGGGGTGATATGATGTGAATATGGAGGAGCGCCGGAATGAATGGGTGGGGGAAACGGGAGATCCCCGACAAAACCCGCCGCATCGTCCGGCACGATTCCCACATGCGAAAATCCGGGGCCCGACCTCACCGAGAATCGAACCCGGATCGTCTTGGTGGGAGGCGAGAGGTCTGACCTCTAAGCCAACGCGGCCCCCTTTGCTTTCGAGTAAACGAATTAAAAACGGTTTTTAGAAAATAAGTACTTGAAGCCACAATCCATAAAAATAGAAAACTTAAATTTTTATAGTTTTTAATGTGATAATCAGGCCTCTATAATAACATAATTTCAAAAATACTCGCGTTATGATTTCAAAATAATGTTTCATCCCAAATCCTTTCGCGCAGAGCTTTATGGATGTTAACATAATTTTTAAACCAAAACGCGAGTATTTTTAAAATTCTGTTATTATAGACTAGAGCCTGGATATTATCTTGTTTCTACTGTTTTTCCATTTTTTTTTTCTCCCTTAAACGAGAGGAGATATCAAAAATGTGTTCAGCAGTTTTGTTTAGCATTACTTTTGCCGTGACAACTAATTTTTTCAAGACAAAAAATTATACTGTATCGACTAAAAAGTCAATTAACCTGAATTTCGTTAGTTACATAATTATCTAAAACCATAGTATTTACAGTCTTGAAAAAAAAATATCTGCTAACATGAAGGAGATCACTGTAAAGAAAACTACCAAACACGTTTATGATATCTGGCCTCGTCCAGGCGTAAAAAAATTAACATAAAAAAATAGAAACAAGGGATCATGCATGGCATATAGTATGATTCAGCGCTAAAAACATCAGTTCACGATTGTAGGTTTCTCGAAGCCAATTTTGCTAAAATCAAAAACCAGCAATCCGAGAAAATAGTTTTTCCTCCAACATTCTGAGCAAACATTTTTCTCGATTAACGTATAGCTGAAGAACAATCTCTATCGCCGAAATATCGTACATTTAATTGCGGTGCAAGAGTTCACGCAACAAATAACACCATTCAGGGTAAATGTTAGCTCAGAAAGATGGATTGCTGTTTTGCCGGTTTTCTATACTGACTTTCAAAAAGTAGAGATCTCAAGTGAAGAATTCAGCACTCATATTTATCTACCATGCCCTCTTAAGGCCAAGAACTTTAATTTATTTCAAACAATGGCAAATAACTCGAATACTTTTCAACCAAATGCTTTGAAAAAATTTGAGGCTGTTTACAATCATACGATACACAATTTTTCCAGAGTATATTTTTAAAAATAATGTACCGATTGCTAGCAAAAAAAATATTATACTTCATTTCGGCTCTTTTTGACAACAAAATATGTGATATTTCAGGGACAAAAATCTGAAAATCCGTTTGGTGTATAGCAACAGAAAAATTCAGACACAAACACTTATATATAAGTGTTAAAACTGTACGAATGAATTTCTGATATATGTATTAATTTCCGTTAAAATAATTTTTTTTTTCGAAACCACTGCAGAACTAAAAAGCGAGGCCTTAAAACGCCCACTGTAGTCGAGCAGATACTAGAGTAGTTGGCGGGGATAAGACTGGACCAAATTAGTCTCGACAAGTGGCTTATAGTCGGTGGGCTGGCTCGGGACGTATCCAGAACACACGGCTTAGCTCGCGTAGGAGACAGCTTACCAGCGTGCAACGACACGTCACCCGGCGAGCTACACGTAACTTGCTACGCGGCGGTAATAAATAGCGCGGCCGCACTTTCAACTGGCACGCGACGTCCCCCCAACACAACCAGCCTGCTTGTTTCTAGCTCACGCCAACTTCCTCATAACTTCCGAGTGACGAAGGAGTTTACTTTCACGAAATCTGGCACGAAATTACGGCTTACGTAAGTCACATTAACGTATTTAACCTTCCTGAAACACAAGTAACTGCTGTCTTCTTCTTACTAGCATTACCCATAAAGCAAAAAAATATGGGAGTAATGCGCAGAGTTTCGAATGATAAGTGTGTGTCGAAGCAGTGGAAGAGCACTCGCCTCATATTCGCGAGGACCCGGATTCGATCCCAGGCTCCGGATCATCTTGATTTGTTTTCTAGGATTTACCGAAATCACTTCAGGCGGATGCTAGAATAGTTCCATATGGGCGTGATCACCTCAGTTTTTAACGTCTTTTTTTTTTATTTTTATATTTGTACCAGATTTTTTTTCTTATTTTAGACATACATTGTGACTAAATCTTCCTCTTAGAAAATTGTTGTATCTCTCGTATTTTTTGCATAAGGTTTTATGTACGCCACTAAAATCAACCGACATACCAAACCGAAAAAATTCACAGTGTATAACAATGTTATAGGCTATGATTTGAACTATATAAAATAATATATAAATACATTTTTGTAATTTTAAACAATTTCTGAAAATTTTTAAATTTTCATTTCAAAATTCAGCATTTTTATTAAATACAAATATATATATATTTTTTTTTGCATGTGTCCTTTCATAGCCTACAACATTGTTATATATTGTGAATTTTTTCGGTTTGGTATTACAGTTTGTTTTTAGTGGCGTACATAAAACCGCAAAGTGCAAATTTTGACGTTTACGACTCATTACGCGAAAACTATGAGAGATACAACAATTTTCTGAGAAGAAGATTTAGTCACAAATTTATGTCTAAAATAAGGGAAAAAATATCTGGTACAAATATAAAAATAAAAAAAGACGTTGAAAACTGAGGTGTAGCCAACTCCTTGCCCCTTTCCTCCGTGTAACTCTGTCGCTATCACGGCCTTGTGTAAAAAAACCCCTAAGAAGAAAATATACACAAAAATTTTCCTACACTTTAAATTCAAATTCCATACAGTCAATAATATTAATACTGACCTACTAATATTAATAACAATAAGTTACACAAAAATGTAATAGGTCTACTCTGAAAGATTTTTTTTTTAAATTCTAAATGGTTAAAAATTATGTTACGGGCCATCAATGACAGTTTAAGAAACAATATAAAGAAAAAAAATTGTAAACACTAAAGAAAGTTTGGGATCCCTCGGGTTGCTCCCTCCCCCAAAATCCCAATACATGTATTTTCTTTTTTCGGTTTGAAACATTCGCGAGCGCACGCACAACAGCACATACGTTACATACAGACAGACATTCGTTTTATGTACAACGACTACAAGCCAGTAAGTTTGCATGCTTTAAGAAACAAAATGATTAACTCGTAAAATAGGAGCCAATCTCCAGTGTGTAAGGTTTCAGTAACGGACGAGCGTTTGGAAAGTGTACTTTAGAACATTACACCTAAGACTATAGTTGTTCACTATTCACGTCTTCTCTCTCTTTAAAGTGAATGATTTTGAAGTAAATAGTGGGCAAATAAAAAAACTGTTGATTATTATATGAAATACAGTTCCACGCCGAGTCACATAATTACTTTCAAACGTCGTTCAGTTACTTTGTGAAAGTATTACTTTTCCATTTACGCGTGATTTCAGAAGGAAGTTCTACAGGGGGAAAAAAACATAACAAAGCTTTCGTGAACAGAAATGGGGTATTGGAAACGTCTATGTTAGGTTAGTCTATGTTAGGTTAACACTATACTATGAATTTATATATATATATATATATATATATATATATATATATATATATATATATATATATATATATATATATATATATATATATATATATATATATATATATATATATATATATATATATATATATATATATACCGAAGGGAATTAATTGATCTTAACAATAACAAGGTTTTGTTCATATTTTAAACTTTTTTTAAAAAAGAAACTCACAGCACATTACTGATTTACAGAAATAACGAAAATAGCACCCCATTGTAATACTTTTCTGCACATTTATTCAAACATAAGTAAGATGAAATACCGTTAAGTATTGCATCTTCCGACGAGTTATCTGATATCACACGTGGTCCAAAAATATTAACTAAGTTCCAACGCAGATAAAACAAAAAATCAGAAGGGTGTGGACAAATGGCGAGCAATATCTATGGCTGAATGAAAGGAACTTATAAGCAAATAAAAAAAAGAGGGGGGACCAAAACGTTTGGGAAACCAGAAAAACAGCTTTAAAAATGTCAACAATTCGTAACGATAAAAATTAATTTATTTATTTTTCTTTTATGTTCCTACTACACTCGCTTCACTAATCACGTCTGTTTTATTTAAACATAAAGAAAACATTATATGGCCAGAAAAATACGCGTTCGCCTATTGACGTTTTGGGAGTAGCGAATATGTTACCATAATTATTGGGACTTCATTTCATTAACACCTCAGTTTATGTGAGTATAGTGTATTAGCACAGAACATTTAGAAATACAGAGGTGAAATTACCCGGTAGGACAGCAAACTCAGTCACACACGCCAGCAAAATGGCTACGCAGGCCAGCAACATGGCGGAAAATCCTACCTCCAATGAGCGTAAGGCGGCTGCCCTGCTAGCAGGCAGCCAGGCCAATAGGAAACCTGCCGTAACATGCAGGAGCCAAACAGACACGGGGCTAGTACCAACAGTAACAGGGCAGCCAATAAGCGAAGTTCACCCGTATCAAATGAGTCCCACGTCATTACACATTGTGCTGCTGTTCAGTATGTAATATTACTGTAAACAGAGAAATCGTCAAAATTGACATAAAATCCACGCATACGAACAGTCTAATCTGTCTGCTTTAAGTGAACCATAACTAGGATCACTCAAGTAACGCTTCAAAGGATTTATTTCTTCTGCAGCGCCAAGCTAGAAATGATCGAAACGACGTCTAGTTACTGCAACGAGCACATAAAATATTACGTCCGCAGTTTTCGAGGGGATATCAGGAAGCTTCAATAAACCGAAGACGAAATATCTACAACGATCATTTGACCGCGCGAATGCTCTGATATCAGTACGGTTACATTACTGCCGAGATCGTTAAACCGAAGGATGCGAGGCATATTTAACGAACAAACAACGTGGTGTTGATCGTCACAGACCATATTCCATCTTCCATCACGGAATGCTCACCCATCACATTTTCCCAAGTGCATCACAAAAATGCCTGGCCGAGAGCCAAACACAAAAAGTAACGCATCAAAGACTTGTGATGATACTTCATGTTGGAAATATTGCCATTACGCGCCAGAAAAATCGCAAACTGAAAACAAAACAATTTCAACCTCGCTGCAGTCATTCTCAATATTCAAACACGACAAAAAATGGGGCGTACTTACTCGTAAAAACTAGAAAAACCAAAGTACAGCACCTAAGTCACAACATGCCAGTGACAAAATACACTAAACACCGATTCATAAATTGACAACATGAAGTCAACGCACATGGCTGTTACAATAGTACGTGGTGACAACGTTTATCTGTAATAGGATACACTCTCAGTTTATATCCGTCCCATTAAATGCTTTCATGTAAATGACAAGATTTGACAATAAAAATTTTTGACATTACAGGCCAGGTGAACTCACGCATAGACATTGCCTTAGCAAAAAATAACTTCTTGAAACTCCCTACCCCTAGCCTATATATTTTAACAGTGCAAATCCATTACATAAAACTGTTCAACATACTACCATATTAAGTGTTGTGTTTGGATACAAATGTTGAATGAAATAATGTATTGTATAAGCGCGGTGATATCAATTTGTTTTTCTCCATATTTAAAACAATAATGTATTCCAAACCAACATCATTTCACCCGCAGTGCTATCATTCTTCCTCCCCCCGCCCCTAAATTATTTTGACTAAAAATTTATAAAATAATTACAACTGAATAATGACTATGTCCTTAATAGCAAAAACTTTAAACCGATAATTTTTCGCAGAAACCTATCTAAAACGACCACTGTCGCGTCAATATATGTAACACGTAAACAACAATCGTTCCAAAAAATGCCAAGAATGTTCGCACCTCTTTGCACCGACTTACGTCATATTATGACTAATTATTTATAATGTATTTAAGGATTTACTTGCTACAACTCAAGTGTTTCCAGTGAGTGCTAGCTATTTTTAAAAGTAACCGTACAATTTCTGCTTTTATATATATATATATATATATATATATATATATATATATATATATATATATATATACACACACACACACACACACACACACACACATTATTTTCACGTTTATTTAGTATCAAAAGGCACGAAAATTAGGTAGCAAAATCCTTAACATTAAAGACACAACCAATATAGATAACCGCGACTCAGGCAGACATTGAGAAAAAAAGTAATCGACTATAGCACCCCCCCCCCCCAAACGCGCATACGCTTGGAGTGATTACGGTAAACTACAGGAAAAACCCGAAATCATAATGGCCGGACAGGGAATCGAACCCGGGCAATGAAAGAACATTTTGCCAACCACTTGTTTAAATATGGCGAAATAAATATTTACTTGAGCTAACGAAATATTTTGCTAACAGAACAAAATAGCAAAAGCAACACACACTGTTAGAAAAAACAGTAAATTTACAGAGAATTTAACGAAGAATGCGACTTAAATGAACGAAGAGGCATCAATAATTTTAAATAACGGAACAACTCCGTAAAGAAGAGCAGACAGAGAGAGAGATAGCATTCCCTCTCTCTCGTAGCGCATGCTTCGGGCAAGTTCGTGTATCTTCGGCTAGGGTCCGAGGTGCCAACGCATGTACGTGGAAAGCTGAACACACTAAAAAAAATAATAAATTCGTGTAATTCCAACGGAGGAGTATCTATTTTTGCTTCTTGCTAGTGGGAATTTCGACAGTCGGTATCTTCCTGTTTAGAATAATCAAAAGAAATATTATAATATTAAATTTCTACACATAGTTACTTCTAGTTACAAAGGCGCGTGTTTGGCTACATTGGAAA
>PNEQ01032699.1:0-15558 GCA_003012365.1 Medauroidea extradentata
TATGACAAGTTCCTGGCCACTGGGAGTGTAAACCGACGGTCAGGTTCTGGCAGACAAAGCACATCCGATGAAAGGGTAGAGGAGATCCGACAGGCCTTCCAAAGAAGCCCATCAAAGTCAGTTCGCCGAGCATCACGAGAGCTAAACATTCCTCGCTCAACAGTTCACAAGGTGCTGCATCAACGTCTTCGTCTGTATGTTTACAAAGTGCAAATTGTGCAAGCATTGACTTGCAACTTCGTTACGAATTTGCTATTGAGATGTTGGAGAGGATCGAGCAAGATCCCAACTATCTAGGAAATGTTGTTTTCTCTGGTGAAGCAACTTTCCACACATGTGGGAAGGTCAATCGGCATAACATTCGCATCTAGGGTACCGAAAACCCCCACAGTTTTCGGTAACATGTCAGAGACAGCGAAAAGGTGAATGTGTGGTGTGCGCAAGTGAAAGACCGGATTATTGGACCATTTTTCTTCATCGAGCCAACAGTAACAGGAATCATTTATCTGGACATGCTTGAGCTATTTGCTATCCCTCAACTCCTTTCCCTTCAACCACGTGTCATCTTCCAGCAGGATGGTGCACCACCGCACTGGAGTTTGCATGTTCGTGACTTCCTGGACAGAACATTTCCACAGCGATGGATAGGACGTGATGGACCAACCATGTGGCCACCACGATCCCCGGACATTACCCCTCTGGACTTCTTTCTGTGGGGTTATGTGAAAGACATTGTGTATGCCTCTCCTGTAGGCGACCTAGGCGATCTCCGCAGGCGAATTGTGGATGCAATAGGCAACATCATCCCAGATATGCTTGTGCACACATGGGCTGAGATAGAGAATCGTCTAGACATTTTGAGGGTTACGAAAGGAGCCCACGTAGAAGTGTACTGAATTTTTGTACAAAACTTTATGAGTTTCTGCACATGGTGCCGCAAACCGCAATTCGCTATGTCTAATAGTTTATTTTTAACAGCATTTTGAAATCAGGGAGGTTTCATGTGGACATCCTGTATATTGCTTACGTGGGCTAGTGACAGCCTTACCACTCCTGCCTCGCATGCACAAACGCAGCCTATCTAGGGAGGCCCCTTAAGCGCAAGGTGTTTAATGATGTTCAAATGGTATAGTAAGTCTCTAATGACCTCGATGTCGACGAGACGTAAAACAACCTTACCTTAAGAATTTTTTACAATATATCAACTTCTCTCTCTCTCTCTCTCTCTCTCTCTTTCTCTCTCTCTCTCTCTCTCCCAAGAGTGACATGTAAAATTAGGTTACAACGGCATCGAACTCGATCGCACACACTTTCATAATCGTGTTTACGTACACGTTCAGCGAGTGTCAGCGGCCATTTCGACAACTGTGATAATATTTGCAGGCGTGTGTTGATTCAGGCTCCACTCCACGTGCTTGTTCTACACACATATGGCGTGCACACATGTCCCGTGAGCAAATGAAGGGCAAACAAGTCTCGCTGGCCCGGTCCGACACGTAAACAAGCATCGCTTCAGTGGACGGGAGGTATCGCGGAAATCAGTCGGCACGATGTCATTATCCAGGCAATGCAGTGAAACTCGATCAAGAGTAACTGAGGAGTTGGCTGTAATAAAAGTGCATTGTGAGAAGGTATATGTTTTGCAGAATTATGTGTTTTATTTTTTTTATTCACGTTTCTCTCACATTATTTTCTCTTAATACCAATAATTAATACTTATTTACATTTGCACAAATTAATGGTAGTTACTATAAACCCAGTAAAAGATAAAACAGTAATTGTTAATAGCATTATGATACTAGCACAGCTCAAGACAAAAATACATAACTTGGTGAAGAATTTAGATATCGGTACACGATTTTGTAGGTGTCTTCTATGGACATAATCGAACAAGATAAATTGATTGGCTGAAGAAACGCCTTAGCTTACTAAAGCCTTTATTCCATTAGCCAACTACTCCATTGCACTTTCATGAAGATAGTGATTTAGTTCCTTAAATATGCGTACAATATACAATTATCGAAAGCGGGGGTAACTTTGTGCATGGGGAGGGGGTGAATTAATGGATTACTTTCCATGCGTGTCAACTGTGAGGAAATATTTACTAAATTTCATTGATACATTTGCCATTTTTAATTTGTCGCAAGTAAATTTCTTTATTTAGGACTGTCATATATTAAAATATATATAACTTATATATACATATTTTTAAATCCTTAAGTCATCCCACGTGTCCAAAGTCACCCACACTTACAGTAGTCCTATTGTTTTTTTATTTGCTGGCACTCACGGATACACACATACACAAAGATATATATATATATATATATATATATATATATATATATATATATATATATATACATACACACATACCGTTTAAAATTCTTATTTTGAAATCGACATAACGTTCAATTACAATAACAAGAATTATGGAATAAGCATTTTGTAAATATACGGCAATTCGCACGCTATGCTTGTATTAAAATTGATATATTATTGCGTGTAACATCCATAACTGTTCTTTATGTACCATGGAGTGTATTTTTTTACATTATGGGTTCATTTATTATTGTGAGATGGTACAAAATTTCGTGCTCTCTCGTAAAGTTACATTGGAAGGTATTTTCTGTTCGCAGCAAATACGATCTTTGCTATATATATATATATATATATATATATATATATATATACATATATCTGTGTGTGTGTGAGTGTATAAAAATATAGATAAGTTAGTAACATTATTAATGCATGTTCATAACAAAATTGACATATTAAATTTTTTTTTAGCATTTACATGACAACGACTGACAAAATAATTTAATTAAAAGCTATTGTGAAGGACCATACTTTCCCACATTCAAGGCCCGGTCCAAGCTCTAATCTTGATTACCAGTTTTTGATAACCGCCTGCAATGCTATTCTAGGTTTTATTTAAAATGACGGGAATCCAAAACAAAATCCTACATATTAACCACAAGATAAATATTTTACTAAATGCTACATCCACAGTGCATTATTCACACGATAGTTTGCTTATATTCAAATATAATATTAGTTTTAGTAGCTGACCGAGAAGCCATCAGATACCGGTATTTTGTGGCAGCTACAAAATATTTTGTAGTTATTTGCCCTGCTAAATTCATTTTGTGATCACCACAAAAACATTTTGTTGACACTGTTAAAATATTCAGGCCGCCACAAAACTATTTTGTAGTTAACTACATAGTAATTTTTTTTATGGGAAGACTTCCAACAATTCTTTTCCTTTCAGTTTACCTTAACCCTCGTAATTTTTCATAAGCGCCTAAAGTTACTTCACATACTTACGTTTTCTTCCTGAAGACAGAATAGGCAGGGGAAGAGTGCACGAATGCAGCTGTCATCCATTCTAGACTTTGCTCATTCTGTGCTTGCCTTGTCGGGACGAATCTTACGTCACTACCAGCTGCTGCTGATAAGAACAATTTTGCTTGATACAAGAACTTCAAGCAAGCTGCAGAAGTTATATTTTCTAAAGATTTCGATGCAGCTACGAAAATAATACCCCTGAAATCCGCATTGTCTATCTAAACAATAGCTTGCGAAAACCAGCGTTTGTTCTGAGAACACGATATATAAGCCCTGCTAATGAGATTTTTTGGGACTCGAGTTGGTGTCGGGGTAGGTGTCTTGCTAGTGAGAAAAAAAAAATAGAAGAAAAGGGGGTGGGGGTGGAGGGAAAGAAGGAGTCTTGTCCTGTTCCCTTCCTATTGAATCCTTTGTCGTCCATATTGGATTAATTAAGTACCTTAAGCTACTTTGACCTTGTGGGGTTACTTTGACCACACAAAATTTTGGATTTTATGTCGTTCAGTGACGAAAGTTTCAATCAGTAACTATAAGGCTCAAAGGCAGTTATTAATATTATCTGCTCAGACTATCTATTTATTTACCAGAAAACCCAAAAACTAATATTTTGAGTGGTCAAAGTAACCCCGAAAATGGCCAAAGTTTACGGTAGTTGCTGTAAATTTTGTTTTCGATTTATTTTTCTGCATCTGGCCACAACAGTGCGTGGAAATAGAATATTACACGATTCTCTGTATACATAATTACAACTTAACGAAATCTTTACCTAATGATGGCAAGGTAAGTGAACTTTACGTCTCGGCGACAGCGAGGCCATTACAGAAAGACACACAACTTGGTACAAAGACAGGAGGAGCTCGGGGGAGGAGTCGACAATTTATCTATTTATTTTTTAAGGAATCGTCCTAGTTAGCATTCGCATGGAGAGATTTCGGAAAACCACGGAAAAACCGAAATCAAGATGGCCGGAGCCGAGGATTGAAATCGGAACCTCCGTAATGCGAGTCCAACGTATTACCACAGTGTCACCTCACTCGGTCTCTTCTTCATTACTTTGGTAATAATTAATTATTATTATTGTAGCTTTGCTGTAAGGACTATTTTAGTCAATTGCGGCAAAATTACAAACCAAATTATGTAACGAAAGTATTTTGTTTAAAGTTATATTTGAACTCTAAACTACGTCATATTCTTACTTAAGTAGCTAATTCTAAAGCTATGTGTTAATTCAGGGGCGCACAAAGGATTTTCGTTCTGGACTTTTTCCGGCGGTTCACTTTAAAGTGAGCACTTCCCAATACTTGCACTAATAAAAACAATTATGTACTGTGGATATATAGTAATTAAGTTTTCATAGTTATGAAACATAAAGTATGTAACCAATCAAGATGTGCATACACGTGACACTATACATAAGACCGATCTACATTCCATATTTCACAGAACTAATAAATAAAAAATACTCTTTATTTGACAGCTGTTAAACTCATTATTACAAACTTCCTCCGCAGTTCAGTATGTACTTAAAAATGAAAAATTCTCTTGTTTTAAATTGCAATTAAAAAAAGTATCTCATAGAAAAGGTCATTTACAATGTTGAAGAATATTATTAATTAATTAATTTCATTATATATGTTTTATGCTTGAACAGCTGTTACTTTATTATTTTTATGTTAACTTACTGTACATTAATTACTTGATCATGTATTTGTTTCCTTGTGTTTGCTTGTAATTGTAATTATGTAACTATTATTTGTCAACCCCAACACATCTGTTGTGTAAGAACGGCTGCAAATAAATTGAATTGAATAAAACGTTTATACTAGTTTTTAGTTGCATGGACGTTTTTGTATTAAAAATATTAAAAATATAGACATAATGTCTAAGGGAACGTTGTCAGCAGTGCTCAGTTTATTCTGAACATCGTATAACTGGGAATGTTATAAAGTAACCACCGAACTTACCCCGTCCCCAATAAAGTTGAGGGCAGGGGGCGTCATTTCAGGTTTTTCTAGGGGGGGGGGGGGGCAAGATTTTTTTCTGGCGACAGTGACCTTGTTGCATCTTTTTTATTAATTAAGCATGTATAAATTAGATACTTTAATAATAAAACTTCCGTTTTATGTCCTTAATTTAGCATTATTTACATTTAAAAATACGAAAAATATATTTATACACATAAAATTCTAAATCCAGGGGGGGGGGCATTTACCCTCCCCCCCTGTAGATCCAAATGACGCCCCTGGTTGTGGGTCCGAGAGTTACGCCCGGGAAATGTTGGATTTCAAGGTGCAAATGTTGCTATTTAAGCAGTTGCCCATGAACCGTCTCTGCCAAAGTTTTGTTGGCATAATTTGGCGAATATAGTATTATAGTTTTAAATTTTTAGAACTAGTGGAAGTAAAATGGTAATATTATGTTACAGGAAAATATCATTAAAAAGTTTCACAAATGTTTGAAACAGGGGTAAAAAAAAAAAAAAAAAAAAGGGAGGCTCCGCTCCACCCACCGGAGACGCCAATGTATTGGTTTAGAATATTTTTACTATGTAACGAATTATCTAAACATTCAGTAGCGTGTAATTTAAACAGCACTGCATTATTAATCACTAAGCTACTGTGAAAATCTACCCTAGTCAAGAGGTAGTAATTATTAGCATTTAATGGTGTTAATAAAAAAAACGTGTAATTAAAGCTGTACTGGACAGTTAATCACTGAACTAAAACTTTAGAAACTACTCTAGCAATGTGATAGTATTTATTAGCCATTAATGACGATAAATTAACACCGTACTATTGTATCGTAAGAGTTGTAAATATTGTTGAACAGTTGTGCCTGGGAGACCGAGCGGTGGAAGGAAATGTCAGAGCGCTCTGTTGACAGAAAGTGTAACTGTAAAACGTACAGTGCGTGGAGCGGTGTGAGATAGCAGCACAATCTAATCTTGCTAGCAGCGATCCTAGCGGCCACATTGCGCACTAAACAGCACACGAGCAGAAACAACGGATGATGATGTGAAAACGAAAACAAGCTACACTGGTAAATAATACATGTGTTTGTTGGCATAACTGATTCTGAATATTTTTACTGTAACCACCTTTTGTAAATAACTTTTTTGTTTATTTTATAATCCAAAATCGAGTGAACATAATTGTTTAAAGTTGCAGTGACTAACTTGAAAACAATTTCATTTCGAACAAATTAATTTACTAACTTCGGCGCGAATTGTGCGGCGATCCTGTGCTATTTTGCCGTGCGCGTGCTATTTGTAATTGTAGCATATCCCACCAAAAACCTTGGATTGAACTTTCTGTGCGTGTGCTATATTCTGTACTAAATCTATTGCAGCGGAGCCTTTGTGGTTTGCGTACAAAACACTGGTTGTTACATCTTGTCTTAATGAATTTACATGTAGTTGAGATCAATAATACGTCGCGTGATTTGTAACATACGGTCTCCGTCAATGTTGTCAAAATAAAACAAGCTGATTTTTTTACGTACTTATAAAATGTCACATGTAAATTTATTAAGTTAATTTCTTCATAATGACTTAATTTCGCGACTTCTAAGACAAGTCGCAGTCGTATGGACCAGGGGGGTGTATTCCCGTCTCCCTCGCTTTCCTTTGCTCTTTTCACTCCCTGCTGCTGACGTCACATGGAGGAGTCTTAGCCACAGACTGTTTCGTACAAGTTCGCGCGACTAAAAATCTGTTGCATAAAACACATCAGAAATAGAAAACTATTTAATCTATTGACTTCGAAATTTTTACAGTATATATATGAACTGTCCTGCCAGTGATACTGTACGTTAAAATTCTATATGTCCATTAGTTAATTAAAAAAATATGTATATATTCAACAGTATCCTGTTCGGTACCGAGGTGAAGAAAATGCAGGGCAAATATAGTAAGCGAGGAACATTTTTGTTTTTTTGAGAGCTTGGTACCTTTTTTGAAGAATTCTGTGAATGTGTTTTCGTTTTGTGCTAGGTAGAAGATGGAGAATATTTCACCTGTGCACGGGATATATAGTTGATCCAACCTCGACATACTCCTCTCTCTCTCTCTCTCTCTCTCACTCGGTTTATCCGCACAGAATTTAATATGTTAATTTTAATTATATATATATATATTATGTATTTGTTATGATGTACACAGAAGGTATTTCAATGCAAATACCTCCCGAAAGAAGCCATTGGCCCAAATACTTACATAAAAAATACAGTTCCGACAAAACAATTACAATGATATAAATGTATTCACTAGTGACTTTTTTTTTTTTCAAAAATTTCTGTTTTTTTTTCTTTACTTCACTAAATCCTATTTGTATACAAAAATACGCATCAATGTTAATTACAAAATGTTGATAGCACAAATACCAACTAATTGTACATTATGGTACAGTATTTCTAACAATGTTGCAACTAATCTGCTACTTATACTGTGAAAGACATGTTGCAAACACAGTTAAAAATATAAAGTAGCAAAATTGAAATAATGCAAAAAAAAATTGTTAATTACTTTGTTATGTCCGATGTAAATGTCCCTGTTTGATAATAATATTAGTAGTTATATTATTGTAAACATTATGCCGTACCATTACAAAACTGATCGAGAAAATAATGTTATCAATACTATTTGTATGTACACGTATCCCGTACTTGCTTCCGCTCGTGTTGCGCCCTGCTGCTGACGTAACAGGGAAGGTTCCAACCTCGTATTGTTAAAACTTTATTTATTTATTTCAATAGCACAATGATTTTAAAAAATACAATAATTCTTTAAATATGCATACAATATCAAACTGCTGCATGATGTTCCACATTTGTACATAACGTGAAATGAAATTTACAATCAAATAATGCAAAAATGTACACAACTTTCTTACAGCAATAGGATAATATTAATGATATATGGTAATACATTTTTACAATATTATACACATTATGGTATGCAATTCTTTAAACATCATCATTAGAGAAGATTTACCGCGAGAATGTTTTCTGCCAGCGTATTCTGCAAATCAGTGTAGCGTCCTGCGTCATGTATTGTTGGCCGACGGTTATGTAGCACAGTCTAGTTGTTTACAGACGAATCACAGGCGTCCAATAGTAGCGCGTCAGATATATCATTGGCCGAGTCAAATAGGGACTCGCCAGTAACGAAATAAAAGCGTCAGGAATGAATACATTACATCGAAGCCTAGCAAACAGTCAACTTTTCCCGCTATAAATCACCTTCACTAATCATCATACATCACTAAATTAAAAGTTATTTGCTGCAGATATATATTTTTAAGAATTTTTTTTAAATAGTAAGAGTCTTAATTTATTTTAATCGTTCTGGTAATTTATTAAATTTAGCCAATGCTTTGTCAAAAATGGACCGTTTTGACAAAGCAGTTCTCCTAGTATCATAGGCATTTACATCTGAATTTTTATTAACTTTGACATGCAAATACTCAGGTAAAATGCCTTCTTTGATTTTAAAACCGAAAATAAGTGTATTATATAAAAGTAACTGTTTAGTATTCATCCAACCCAGTTCTGCAAACATGTCCTGAATTTTATACAAATCTATCTTTTATGTATATTGCTCTCATGACCCTATTTTGAAGTACCTGCAATTTATCAATATAAATTCTATCAACAAAATTTATAATTGACACACATTACGTAAAATGTGGAAGAACAATGGTGTTGTACACTACAACCTTCGATTTTTAGACAACTTGTAATTAAGTCTACCTAACATGCCTACATGCCATGTCTGTAGTGCTGAATGCAATCAACTTGCAAATGGCAGTCTTGCGTTCATACTCATTACGAGACTAGATGTATTAAAATTGGGCAAAACGTTTAACTATAAGTTAACTGTATGGCATAATGTACTAATTGGGGGTCAAAGACTACAGACGTTTCATACTACAGATTAGAAAAAAAAAACAGGATTTGAGGCGAATGTATGCATCGTGCTATAAGCGAGAGACACGTTTAATCAAGATAATGCTAGCGTTTGTTCTGTAAATTCCCGCCAAGAAGATTACCAACGAGTTTTGAGAAGTGAACTCTTACGACAACCTCAAATACTTCCAAAAACATTTTCACACCATTATATTTCAACAATAAATGGAGGACACATTTTATCAGCAAAAATATCATATTATACTAACGTGTTACTAACTTTGTTGTCAAGAGTGTTGATAACATTTAAATTTTCTTTCTTTTATTAACATTATTTTCTTGAACTCTTTGCAGTGGTACGATACATGGGTCAATATATGTTGATATGATATTATACTAACAATACTATTAACACAAAGGACCATTTGTGCATGTCATAACATAGTATATAACACATTTTTGCAACAATGTTATTGGCAAACAATCTAAAGCGTTTTCTGCATTGTATTCATAGCTTAATTGGCATGTGTCCGTAGCAGTTGTTACAAACACTGTTATAAATGTTTTTTTTTTTTTTTTAAATATTTTTAACTGTGACTTTAACATAATGTTTTCCGTAATATGCGCAACAAATTCGCTGTGACGTTACTAGAAATATTGTATCACAGTACAAGGATTTAGAAAAGTAAAGTAAAACACAAGAAAAAAAAATAATAAACGTCACTAGTGAACACATTTAAATCACTGTAATTGTTTTGTTGAAAACTGTAATTTTTATGTAAGTATTTGAGCCAATGGTTTTCTTTCGGGGAGTATTTGCATTGAAATACTTATTGTGTACATCATAACGAATGTATAATAAATAACTAAAATTAACATAGTAAATCCTGTACAGATAAACCGAGAGAGAAGTATGTTGTGGTCGGTGAAATATTCTCCAACTTCTATCTGGCACAAAACGAAAACCCATGCACAGAATTCTTGACAAAGGTTATCAAAATTTAATATAGAGTTTCCTCTTTATTTCGTCCGCTGATATCCCCCATCTATCTCCGAAAACAAAAAAAGTTCCTCGCTTACTATATTTTGCCCTGCATTTTCTTCCCCTCGATAGCAAACAGGGTACTGTTGAATATTTTTTTTTAAAATAAGCTAATGGACATATAGAAATTTAACATACGGCATCATTGGCAGGGCAGTTCATAGATATTCTGTAAAATTTTTGAAGTCAATAGACTGAATAGTTTTTTATTTCTAGCGTGTTTAATATTAACGTCTCGGCATCCTCCTAACTACGTCACACGCGGACAGCCAATGAATGAACAGAGGACCGGAGTGGCCTATACTTAATTTACCTTGAGTCGCAGTAACAACTGTGAATAGATATCATGCATGTATCTTTTTTGTACAAACTGTAGTAAACTGTTTCACAGATGATAATCTTAAATTGTGACGAAAGTAGATCTACATCGTAAACACACGTTGTTATTAGAAATTTAATTACTTTATTAATTTTACCCTTCAAAAGCACATGTCATTAGTGCGTAAAAAATCAAATACGTAAGTACAAATAATCACCAATAGAATACTTTAAAATATATCTACAATATATTATTTTGTAAATATAAGTACGCATGAAACTTCACCAAAAATTTATCTTTTACTAAAATGATACATTTAATGGCCTGTGTTTCGAAAATGTGGATGGTTTTGTTTTTTAAAAGGCATTAAATGGTGATGGAAGACTGCTGATAACTTATATGGCCGATAAGATTTAAATTATATTGAAATTCTAGAATCAGTCTGACCAACATCACATGTCGTAATTGAAATGAAATCCCGAGGTTATCAATTGAGAAAGAAATGTAAAAGTGATTAAATGTTTAAATTAATTATAATTCTGATATTTAAAATTTTTAGAACAAGTTTAAAGGGACATTTATAATTTTCTAGTCATCTAATCGTCTTTATCTGTTCTAAATTTCTGTGATAACTTTTAGATATTATTTTATTTAATAAAGTGTGTTAATTGATGCATTGATTTATTCTGAGGTTAGGGGGTGGATATATCGGGATATCCCCCACCCTCTTTACCCATCCGACTCCGAGAAAATAGTGACTTTTTCCACTACAGTATTAAGGTTATGACTCAACGATTTTCCTGTCTCTGTGTATATATGTATGTACGGATATGTAAATAGTAGGCCTGCATTGCAACAAAAATATCCCCCAACTCCTCTCCCGAAAAAAAAAAAAAATAGAATTATCAGGTGTTTTTAATTATTAAAAGATGAATTGTTAACTTTGGTAACAGCAATTCTTGAACTCCGGAATTTGTTAATTTGAAATCAAATGTGAATGGTTATCTAAAACTGGTTTTAATTCCAGTAGTAAACGCACAGGATCTAATAACTCGTAAACATTCAGTCAATCAGTACACACCTCTTATTTATAAGCGAGTTGTCGATATTTTGTTATGCTTCCTGAATGGAATATTTTAGAGAATCTTGTTAGATACCAAGAAAAGTCCCCCGGTATGTCACAAAATCGTAACACTATTGATAAATAATTGCTTTCGGAATGAATTTCCTATAAATGTTCCGATAAAAGTAATAAAAATTTGAAAACACGTTTCAGTCTACGTGTTTACAATATTCAGGACCACGTATTAAGACTCTGAAACTTGGCAACAAATGCAAGTTTAAATTCTAGTAAGTTTTTAACGTCAAAACACTTAAAAAACTACTAATATTGATTGAATTTCGTAGATACCCTTCTTGAAACAGTAAGATGACAACGCAATAACGAACTTCTATCTCATATATAGGTCTTCGAACAGGGCTTATTCTCAAATTATTTGACATACATCTCTGCTGTTGAAAGCAGAATTATGATTTACTGGTTTCGTTACTTGTTTCTTGCGTCTTCATTCTGCTATGTTACCATGAAACATGAACGAAAGCGGTTATGATCTCTTCAATATAGCTACTATAAAATCTAAATTGACTATCCGAGTGTAATTTGTATATTTAAAAAAATAGTGAAATGGTAAACAATATATAGTGTCATAAATTTTAGAACTAATTAAAAAAAATATTGCCTACTGTCTTCGGTAAAATATTTTCCATATATTTTGACAAAGAAAGTAGTAGTTTAAAGTTTTTTTTTTATAATATAATTAGGACACTTTGGAGATAATGAAGACGGTCATCCGATGATGTAGACCTAGTAAAACTTTTTAAACAATTTGTTAGTCATATAATTTTAATTTAATTAACAAAATATACTTGTCTCTTCTCGGTACAGAATTGAGGAGTGTTTGTGGGAAACGATATAAGTGCCAAATAGTAGACATTTAAGGAATTAAAAGTAAACCGTCGTGCACAAATAATTTTATAATTCGAATACTGTGTTGCATTTATTTATAGGATTGCAACAAAGCAATAAAATCGACTACAATATGGTTGCTTACAGGTGCCAGGGCGTACCCAGAGGGGTGGTTTTGGGGGTTCAAACCCCCTCCGAAATGTCAGTTTCCTTATCTAGCTATTATATATAGGGGAAAGTAGCCTAAATTGGACCAGTTTTTAAAAATGTGTTTTTTTTGTTACCAAAAAATTAATTTCAAATAAATGCATATATGGATTATGGACCATGTATATTGCACTAACATAATATGAAGATAGAGTTATAATGGTAAACATGCAAGTACAGTAATAAATAATTTTGTTGAACCCTGCACTTGGTCCAACTTAGGCAACTGGTTGCTTAAATTGGACCACCGGTCTCCTTAATTGGACCATATCAATGATGAACAATTAGACATACTGAGAAGGTACTTCTGTATACTAAATCATTTCTTAACACCACACTCACTGCACAAATATTTTTTCACTCCTTTCTTAACACCTGCAAATTTAGAATGCACCCACGACCTGCACTTCATGCATTGTATCATATCTTCAATTCTTGCCTCTTCACAACAACTGCAGAACCATTTACTTTCTTCTTCAAGTGTTGTTCCCTTCTTTTCTTGCCCAGGTTTCGAAGCACCAACTCGTTTCGATGGACGCACACGTTTTGGTGTTTTGTTTGCACAGATGAGGCTGTCCTTGTATGGACTGGATGTTAGTTCAGTTGCAGCACCTGTTCTTCTTCTCTTCAAGTTCCTAGGGTGGACACATGGGTCAGGTGATATTTCCCCTACAGTAACGTTTAATACCACTCTTTTTCCTGGGGTTGTGGTGTTGTTATCAGTTCGTACAATTGGATCTGCTACAGGAGTGTTGACCTCTGTAATAGGTGGACAAGAGTCTGGAGCATTTTCTACTTCAATGTTTCGATTTAAAAGATTCGAAGCAGCAAAATGCTCGTCAGTGAAAACTGTACGGTCGACTGGCCATACTCCTGATTTTCTAAACCCATTAGCAGCTGTTGAAATTATTGCAGCTCTTTCATACGCTTCCCCTAATAGCCCAGCGACTTGAAACACTGTAACAGTGAGCCCAGGATGAGTTCTCAGCCATTTCTGCACAGCTTGATCATAGTAGGTCTGTAGTGACTTGAAGAATTGAAGAAGGCCACATCTAGTGGTTGTAGTCGATGCGTTGTATGGGAAGGAAGTTGTAAAAGAATGACTCCATTGTCTCGAGCTAGTAGTAAGGCTTCCAGGTTCTTACTATGGGTATTATGGCCATCAAGCAGTAGTAAAACTTTGTTGTCACAGGTTGGATGGACAGTCTTGATGAAGTGCCGTAACCAAACGCAAAAAAGTTCAGAGTTTATGTACCCTGATTCAGAAATTTCAATAACACTTCCCGGTGGTGCCCCTAGTCCAATTTGGTCTGCCATCCTCAGTCTTTTAAAAATTATCATTGGTGGTATGTTGTGTCCAGCAGCACTGACACAGCAAACCATTGTAGTGTTGACTGCACGTTCACCACTTGACACTGCAGCAATCTGTTTTTTCCCTCTTTGCCCCACAATTTTTTGCGACTTTTTCTGTACTATAGAGAATCCACTCTCGTCTACATTATAGATTCTTGTAGCTTCCAAGTTATTAGCATCACATATTCGTTCCAAAATGTCAAAAAATTCATCTACACGCTCCCTATTGAAAGCATTCGCCCGTGCAATCGAAGTAGATTCTGGCTGACGTAATGACATTTCAGGATGCCGTTTCATAAAAGCATAGAACCACTTCTTACCGGCAATTTTCGATACATTGTTAAAGTTGTGTTCTGTGCCATTCCTTTCTGCAAGATCGTAAGCAAGCTTCCTAATATCTGCAATAGTTAATCCAAACATCATCTTTTCAAATTTCAAGATATGTTGCACAAGCTGAATCTCTATTTCTTCTGAGAAAACGGTTGACCATCCAAGCTGCTTTATTTCTCCATTTGAAATTTTGTTTTTGTTTTCTGCATGCCATTTTTAAGTTGCCTTAGGAACATTGTACATCCGAGCACATTCATTCAAACCGTGATCGCCATTTAGATATGCAGAAACAGCCATACTCAGCTCATCTAAGTTCCATTTTGCGTATTTCCCTCGTGACGTCATCCTACAACAAAAAAGACGCCTCTATTTATGACCTTAGATGTAGATAATGTTTAGTTTTAGAGGGGCGTATTCCTTAGGTAATTTCAATTGTAAAAATATTGAGGTAAAATTCCTGTACATTTTAGGAAAACAAATTAGGCCTTACACTTACGTGTAAAGGAAAATATTCCCACATGTGTGTAGTAAATTTTCACGAGTAATTAAGGGGACTTTTCAATACTCACAACTGAAAATTACCACTCACTTCTTACGTAAATTTGTCTGTAAGGCCTATATTTTTACAATACAAATTATGTAACACACACTGTAATATTAATCTCATGTGAATATAAATAGACTGGTATAAATTTTGTAATATGGCACCCTTAATATACTCTTGTCATCGAGTAGGCTTTAATAAAACAAATCTTACCAGTGTAAAGCAAAACTGCACAATGAGTTTCCTTAATTGGACCGGTCCAATATTAGCAACTTCGAGAGGTTCAAATTAGGAAACTCCGCCATATTTACTACTTGGCTCGCTCATTACAAACTATAGGCATGATTTTCACGTGTTATATATTTAAAGGAAACGTATATGTATGATATTTATAGATATATGTAACAGTCGCATATATAACTAACCTGATACAGTAGTTTTCGCTTACAGCCACTCGCGAAATATTACATTACAAGTAACGAAAACACGTTTCTGACTGCACGTCACACACCTCTTGTGTTTCAACGCTCACAATGGGG
>PNEQ01032700.1:0-15552 GCA_003012365.1 Medauroidea extradentata
TTTAAAAGCCCAAAATTTGTAAAACATTAAATGTAGGGCTAACTTGAACAACACTGCTTATCAAAATAGTATCTTATGTTTGAGCTAGTTATATTAAATAAAATAAAGATTACACTTGTCCGAGAGACCAAGCTTCCTGTTCCAGAACATTCCTCGGCCATCTCTCACTCAACAAGGTAGAAAGAAAGAAAGAGAGCCCAGGCCTACTAGTTTTACCTAAAAATACTTTAACTCACGTAACTTCTACGCTTTTAATTTTACAAAAAACCTGCAAAGGACAACTATTGCAGCAAATTAAATTATCTTTACATAGACACCCAACATGGCCTGTCACACTACATTTCCATTATCTGGTTACAAGATGGATTTAGTAAATCAAAACAAAATGCTTTAAAATTCAGTGGGTTCACCAATCTATCTTATACTGGCCTGCGTGATTTAACTCGCATAATTACTGATTATTATTTGCTGTAATAACTTTGGGATGACTGCCACAAGCATCATACATACAATTATTATTACATATATTACTGAACTTTAACCTGCTCATTCTTCAGAATGGGATCCCCTTGCTCACATTGGGGAAATGTCCACTCACTATATTTTATTAGACATAAATTACTTTATAAAAAGAAAGGAAAGGCACTTTCACAAAAAAAAAACACTTCTGTTGGCAAGCCGGGCAACGGTACTAAATACCTTGTGGGCTGTAACTTCACTTCACCTAGCACCACTTATGGCTCAAAATTCACCTTAAAATTTCAGAGGCTCTGTTGGCATAATTGGCAGGTCATCTGCTGTATTAAGCTTCAATGGGACACAAAGTTTAATAATAAATAAATAAATAAATATATATATATATATAAGAAAAAAAAATTGAATTGTCAAGGTTTATGGTCTGGTGAGGCCAGCTACTTCACATAATTAGAAGGTCTATAAATGCTGCAACCATTTAGTGCCTATAAGTATGTCATGTAATTTGTAGTGTAACTTATTTTAAATGTATTTTTCTCAGTTGCATGTAAAAAGAGTAGAAAGAAATTTTATCAGTTGAATGCAAATAATATTCGTACAGTAAACTTCCAATTATCTGTGAACCGGTTAACCAATTTTTGGATTATCCGTATGTCATTGTGTGTGTTTAACATAGTAAAAAGCCAGACATTATTGTAATGGATAAAAGATATCGTTCAAGAATAAATCAACATGATTTCAACATCACTGTTTCTTGTGTTTACAGTGCACCCCAGGCATATTTTTATTTATTTTGGGAAAAAGGGTGTACTATAGGTGAATAAATAAGGTATTTGTAAAATAAATTATAAATAAAATTCATTTTTAAAAATTTTTTGTATTGTCAATGGCTATTTTAGGATTATCCTTGTTTCCTGATTATCCACGCTTTACCCGACATTAATTAACATAGATAAGTGGTAGTTTACTGTACCTGTCATTAATAAATACTTAATACAGTGTCATTCTCAGATTGCATAAAATCAGATGACCAGTGGTCACGTAATTTGAGAGGTTGTGCGTAGAAGCACAGGTATTTGATGGTTAAAAAGGCATGGTGATTTAATGAACTCTTAAAAGGTCAGTTAAAATCCCCAGGCTTTCAGAATTCAGTATGAAATAAAGATCCTTTATATCAGTATTCACCAACTATATATAACAGTGATTCATTTATTTAGTGCAGTGTTGTACGTCACAATTAAACGTATAAAATTTTGATAAGAGTTTGTGCCCCAGAAATAAATAATTTGCCATAAATTTTTGCTCTAAAAATTGGTAAAAACTTGTTTACGATTGCTCTTTTTATTATTTTTTTTTTTCATACTGGCTTCCAGAAATCTGCAGTTTTCTATTGGTGCATTTAGCATTTATGTTTCACACCATCTTTAAATGGGATCAGGGTGTCCGGTGACCTGGAAAAGTCAGGGAAATATGGTTGTCAGTGAAAAGTCAGAGAATTTTGTGAAAATTCTGGAGTTTTTTTAAGTAGTATCGTTACTTGTCAACTGTCAGGTATTTCTGTAAGTTTTGCTGCAAATATTCTTTAGTTTTACTAAGGGAGAAAAAAAAATGCAAATAATGGTGTGTTATACTTAGGCTCTAAGCTTAATGGCGTTTAATTATTTGAATTTGAGTTTGTACAAAATCTCATCATTTTATAGCATCTAAAGTTGATGAACAAGCCTGGTTTGAACCAGCAGTTATTTATTTTAAGTAGCCTCAGAATATTCTAAGCTACTTTTCACAAAATTGTGACGGCCAATATATGACAGACCTTGATAGAAGTAAGGTTCGTAGGATTTATAAAAGTTTTTAATTTAACCGTTCTATTTTCATTTAGTGGATATTTCGTACCATTCTAGATCAATAGTGACCAAATAATCTGTGTTGACTTAAGAAAAAATCTATTAAATGTCAAACTATGCTCCGTGTTCAACAAAATAACAGATATTTGTCTGGAGTAACAAATACAGAATTCGCACGTGCTAACAACTTTTGTTTGTCCTGCCAATTGATATGATTTCTGTTATGGGGCATAAGATATTGTGGAAGGTTGGGTAAACGAAAGTCAGGTAAATAAAACTATATTTACTGTAATTATAACTTTTGAAAATATGTACAGTAGAAGTCAATTATAGAGGATTCTGTTATACCCTGGTAATTTTATGCTCATGAGGCCATCATGTATAAATAAAGGAATGGCCACACCTGGTATACTGCAGAATAACTTTCCTCCGGTTAAGTATCATATTGTAATGGGCATCTACTGTATTTATCATTTGTATTTTATGTATTGTTTTATTTTTTCTGGAAAATTTGCATTTTTTATTGGAAAACCTGGAAAAGTCAGGGAGTTTTTTTATCCTCGTTCGCTGGACATCCTGTGAGTGGTACCAACATTATAGATTCACACAGTGTGTATAATTGGAGATAACAAGGTTACAAAGAAATTTAACGTAGAAGAACTAAAAAACAGTATTTACTCTTTATCATCTGGGTAAACATTTTTCTGGAGTAATGAACCTCGTAGGAACTATTTGTTACAGACTTATTTTGCACCTATAATTGCAGCGGAAGGGAGGATGCGAAACAAATGTAATCATGGCCAAAATGTTCTGTTACAATGTCAGCAAAAATAATTATTATGGACCCACGATTGCATATTTCAGTTGTTCTATACTGACTTCGAAAATCTTTCAACTTAGTAATTTTTTTTGTTATGTATTTGTGTGTCCTATACCTTCTTAAATTGCAGTCATTTAGTATCATACGTTCATATTATGATGAGTTGTTAGTCTTTGCAAGATATGTGTTGAAGGGTAGAAGAGGTTTTGGTACCAACAAGTAATAGAAAGGAATTATAGTCATAACTACAGAAGTTTGTGAGAGAACACTCACTGTGTGACTATGTACAACTGTAAAAAGTCTGACTTGACTGAGTCACATAGCTTTAGGTAAACATGTCTAGTTATGGTGTTTATAGTTTCAAACTACATGCGGATTTAGTAATGTCATGATAATTTTGTATAAATATGTTCATTTTAATGGAGTTGACCTTAATGTCTCGGAATGCAATGTTGGGTTTTCAGTGTATTCTTTGAACAATTCTTGCAATGGTTTGCATTGTGACGGAATTTTGCTGAGCTGCTGAGAACGGAAAGAATTAGACATTACTAAAATAATAGAAACCAGTATTAGTTGCCAAAAAATATACATATTACATACAAACTTAGAATCCCGAAATAGGAATATGCTGTACAGCAAACAGTAAATTTTTTTGTTTGGTTTTTATTCCTAGATTTACTGGCTATACTGTACTTCTTTTTTCAAAATTATATGAATTATGTATACACTAAAATGCCAGACTTACAAGTACTCTATTTTATGAGGCAGCAGCTTTACTCAGGCACTGTGAGGCGTAACTCCCATTTTTTGAGTATTCAATTTTATGAGAGTGATTTTACGAGGTCAATATTGGGCACCGTGAGGCCTTGTAAAATCAGGGTTCTACCGAATTACTTGACATCAGCTAATGTAGGCTTATACTTTATTCTTTAATAGAATGTAGGTTTTTTTCAGTGACTAGGCAGTATTCTCTCATAATGCCATCTTTTTTTTTTTTTTTTTTAATATAAAAATCACAGAGTTTATTGTGCATTAGTGTTGTAAAAACAACTGTAATCAGAGACAAAATCCTAAGATGGTTGTTGATGCACATTTTTGATATGATATATTCTCCAATTTGTTCTTTCCTGAATTAATTATATTATTTTCTGTTGGTGAGGGAAGATTTAATATTCAGTGAACTGCGGATATGTGTATCAATTTGTATGAGTTTTATGCTTTAATTATTAGTACAATACATTATGGACTTTTAGTTGTGTACATGAATTTGAGATTGTTACTAAGAATACTGTTTTTAGGTTAATTTAGCAAACTATGTAACTTGGAAGTCAACTGAGGAGAGCAATTTTATACAGTATTTAATAATACGTGTTTAATTAAAAGTCAAAAAGTTCTTATAAAAGACTTCCACCAGCTGTGCGGGGTTTTGTTGATAAAACTATTTGTAATCAGTGTTTTTTGTTTTAGTGTAGGTCTCGTTAAAAAAAAGGTTTTATTGATGAATGTGGGTAATATTTATGGGGATATGTATTGTTTTGTATATAAGAGGTGTAGTGTGTACTGGGTAGTTACAAAATAAGTATATACAGTAAACAGATCTAGGTAAGTCAATGGATTGTGTACTGTGTTCCGCATAACTTCAGTAAGCTTTGACAACTACTTACGGGCAATAACTGTTAATATTCGTAATGTTTGTCACAATGCAAGACATTTTTAGCTCTAAAATGAATGTGACATGCCCGTATCACAGTTTGTTCTGTAAATTTTGCCTTGTATTTGTGACACATCGCAAAATATTTGCAGTTCCATTACTGCCCATAAGAAGGTGTCAAATTTAACGGAAGTCATACGAAGCAGAATGTACAGAGTGTAATGCAGGTGAAAACTGTAATCTAGTTAATGTTCACTATGTGTTAAACAAACACAAGCATGGATTCAATGGGAAGGTTTTGGAGATTATCCCCCTCCTAGTTAGAAAGTGAAATTGTGAACTATAAAAATACTGTCATACTTCGTAGCCCAGACTTAAATCATTATAATAAATGCACATACAATGTACATACTGAAACTTGTTGGAAATTATTTTTCATGAACCAAAGTTATACATGTTTTTAAAACAAATTTGTGTTCTTAATACTGTATGAATTTAGTAGCAGCTAAAATTTAACATTTGTGACTTTCTATTGTTTTTAAAGTGCTTCTTAACAGAAGTAGTCTCCTCAAATGTCAGAGGTTTCGCCAATAACCTCGATTGCTAAAGCAGTTTGTCATATTCATGTTTGTACTATCAGAGAAAATATTGATTGAAATGTAGAAATAAAATCCTTATTTTCTGATTTTTAGGAAATCGGATACGTACCTGTATTTAAGTCATATGAATACATAATTTACTGTGCATAAGCAGCTTTAAATTATGCCACACAAAGTCCACCTCGATAATGCTGGGGAAAAAAATAGTGTGGATTTGGTTCTTGTTTTCACACAAGTGAGAAAATAAAGCTTTAGATTTTTCAAAATCTGTCAGAAATATTTTTTCAAGTATAACAAATAGAAGATAAAACATTTTTTCTTTGTGGACTAACTTTTCATGACGAAAACACGGTTTTAGCTCATTTTTAATTAAAGAAAATTTCATTAAATACCGAATTACCTGTAACCGTGTAATTTCTCTAGCAAAAACTAGGATACATATTAAGAATAATTTTTAACAAAATTGTGAGAAATATTTTTACATTATCTGCTCTCTTTTTTGGCTTAAAAGATTAATTGCTTTAAAAGTTTCTTGCAATGGGACATACGTACTGTATTATTGTGGATATATGACACTGCAATATTATGTTGTCCCAGAAATATTAGAATGAGACTAAGAATAAACAAACAAACAAAAAGTGAAAAAATGAGAAAACAAGCCTACATTGGCTGTAGTCAACACATCCTTTATTTGTTGTTGACTAATTCCTTATAGGATCTTTCATGTTCTGTTTTGGTTTATGGATGTGTTGACTACAGCCATGCTAAGCTTATGTTCTTTTTTTTTTTTTTTTTTTTTTTTTTTTTTTTCCTTGGTCTCATTCTAAGATTTCTAGGACAATATAATATTGCAATGGCATATGCCCACAATAGTAAAGTATGCTAAAGAAAGATTGTTGCAACAGCAGCATGAATGAAGAATCGTAACCTTTTTTATCTTCTGAAAATTCATAGGTTGGGGATGTGTATTTGTTTTCCATGAAAATTCTCTTGAAAATGTTAAGATAAATGCACTCGGTGCCTTGTCTGTGTTGTAAGCGTGGTTTTGAGAATTTATTTGATTTTTTTATTGTCTAGTTATCACACTGATGTACGTCTTGGTTACTGTATAAAATTTGGAGCATTGTTTTTCAACTACATCCTTGAAGTCTTAAGTGGTAAACATGCAACAAAGAAATAACATAATCCGTGCTCAATTATTGACGGTGGCAATGAATTATTTCCTCTGTAGGAGACTTCAAACTGTTTACCTATTTAACCCACATGGTGAGGTTTTGTTTCTTACCAGACAGATCACAGGTTTTTTGAAAAGTCACTTTTATTTTGGTGTGTATTTGCATGTAAGACGACTGAATGTTTGGCCTGTTACCGTAACTAGGTCTTTGATGAAGATCTGTGGACGCCTTCATAAAGCTTGTCACAAATGAAATGTTTTTCATGCAAGTTTTATCACTGCATTTTGTGCTAGCTATGTGAAAAGGGAGTTTTGAATAGCTGTGTCTTCATGCATTTTAAATATTTTATTGTGGTAAAGTACTTGTGCAACATTTATTTTATGTTTTGGAAGGTACTGTTTGTATTTATTTTGATGCTGTAATATGTTGTAATGCATGCTGGTATTGAAGCTCTTGAATTTTATTCACATGATGTAAAGAAGAGTCATTTTCTATAAAGTGTTGATTGTTTCCCAAGTGGTTGTTTATTTTTTTTTATTTTTTTTATTTTATTTCTGAAAATATTTTCTTGACCATTTCAGTGTCACATGATAACACAGCTGTCTTTCTCTTGTGAAGTCAAAATGTCAGCAGTGAAACTTGCAAAAAAATTAGCACCATTTCTGTTATTTAAGAATTGGCATCACTCGCTATATTGAATTATTACTTTTTTTTTTTTTTTTTTTTTTTTTTTTTTTTTTTTTTTTTTTTTTTTTTTTTTTTTTTTTTTTTTTTTTTTTTTTTTTTTTTTTTTTTTTTTTTTTTTTTTTTTTAAGGTAAATGTTAAAATTTGCTTTTTTTTTTTCTTTGCACTGTAGTTCAGACACTAACATTTAACTGTCATTGTATAATTATGCCATAATTAGTCCAGAAAATGACAGATTTTTAAAAATTGTGACTCATTATGGCAAAATTTTTATGTGAACAGTTCAATTGTAATGGCAGTATCGGAGCACAAGGTAAACAGAATTTTCACTGTAGTAGCAAATTTACCCTTTTCTTCTTAGAATTCCATAAAAGCAAAAAAAATTAAATAATACAACCTGGCAAGTGATGCCGAACCTTGAAAGTAGTTACTGCAGCCTTGTAGTGCTAAGACAGCTATGTATATTTCAAGTATGTTAACACATACAGGTAGAAACAAGATCCCACACAGAAACTATTTAATGTGTGGCAGGCTTTAGTCTGTCGTCGACAATTTTTTTTCCATGTTGCGTATTACTTTTGATGTTGATACTTTGTATGTGTAGTTGAAAAACTGTGCCTTTATAAAAACATATAAGCTGTAATAATTTTTTTGTTTTCTGGCCAAAACATGTAAACATTTTCAATGAATATCATGGCCAATTAGGCCATGTTATTCATTGAAAATGTTAACGGTTTTTGCAGGAAAAAATAAGTATGCTTTATGATATGTATGTTATGTTTTTAATATATACTTGTTTTGTGATAATTCTGTGTAGTATAGCTTTGCTAGTAATAAAGCCATATAAAGCCAAGGATTTAACACTGCCAAGATATGTCTGTAGTAGATGTACCTGTAGTATGGAATTACAAGAATAAGTTTTGTGTAAGTTTTTGTTTGTACGTATTTGTTTGGAATTGAGATGAGAAGATGGGGCTGTCTTTAGCTGCTTCCATTTTTTCAAAGGTCTTCAATAATAATTTATCACTCTTAGAATTAGAAACATTCAGAGCTGTGAGCTTAACGGATTGTAAATACAACTGTTTTATTAAAATATTATTCATCAGCTGTTTCGTGAGTTATTTATTATGACAACAGTTTGGCCAGTCACGTAGATCTCGGCTTCTGTGTTGAGACCACATCTGATTTATGTTTGAACATTTTCTGTTTTGTTTTTTACAAAACATTACTTGTAATTTACACATTAAATTTTAATTTCCAGCTTATAAACAAAAATTTAAATTTTATAGCTTAAAGGTTGGAAAACATCCAAGTCAAAAATTTGTAATTTTCTGTGTGTATAGTAAAAAATATCTTTACCGTACAAGGTAAATTATATGCAGTGAAAGTTAAAGCAATAACTTACTTTAGGAAATCTATGTGACTACAAAATTAATTTTTTTATTTTGAAGTTTTTAGCTTACTTCAACAATTGATAAAAATACAAAAAATTTTTCTTCTGTAATAGTGAATGTGTGCTGAAGTTGCTCTATGCGTTTACCTATTCTGTAAATTTTTTCGTTTGTGTGTTTATAATTGTTTTTGTTAGTTGAACAAGCAGAAAACATTAAAATACACTTTTTTGTACAAGAGATCTAAAAATTTATTACTTTCTGGGGAGATCACATTCCATTTAGTGTTTAAAAGCTTAGAAATATTCAGTACAAACGTAAAGTTATATTTTTTCGTGCCTAACTTGTTTGTATATTTTGATTGTTAATGAAGGACAAATGTAAGGCCTGAACATTACACTAACAGTCTGATGAATGAGCCAAAGAAGGATGACCATAATTATGTTTTGGCGTGATCACTTGTGCAACAAATATAAGAATTTAGATAGTTAAACAAAGAATACTAATACATTACCATAAGCCTATACATAGAGTAGAACCCCGACTTTACGACTGTGCGTGTGTGCACGGCTCTCGAGAATACCGGTGTCAAATAGCTGTTGTCATAAAATAAAAAATAGCCCATTTTCATGTAACAATTTTTTTTTACTTGTTTAAACCTGTCACCTTTTAATCAATTGGAGAGAGGTGCATTCTGTAGTATGGTTTCACTGTGTGTGGACGAACAGTTTTAAATAACCATTATTTGCAACTTTAAGCGTTTTACCCTTTTTTTAGTTTTCAAATTTTTAAATGTTTTCTCGGTGCTTGAGAATACTGTTATAGTTGTTGAATCGGGCGTATAATTGGGGGTTTATTGTACTAGATGCTACTTTTGGCATGGCTGTAAAATTACAGAATACAGTACATTTCTAAATAACTTTCTCTATATTAATCTTTTTTATTTAGTAAACAGTGCTGTAAAACTTAATTTGGTAAATCATGAAGAAATTTTTATTGTGCCATTTTTGTACAGAAATACATTGTTTATATATATTAAAAATTACAATCCATTATATGGAATTCATTCACTGTATTGTATCTGCTTTCTATACATACTGTGCATATGTTACAATAATAGCAATGCAGTGTATATTATTTATAAATATTTAGTTTATCCTCAACACTTTCACAAATGTTCTAGCATGCTTGTATAAGACTTGAAGAAATATTGTGTTCCTACTGGGCACATGTAAATACATTGTGTATTATCTGCATGTTGCCCAAATCTACAGAGACCCTAATATTTGTTGATGAACATGATTATGTTCATTAACACCGTAGCACAACAGTGCGAAAACGTACCCAAAAATGAGAATCGTCTGTTTGACAGTGACATCTGTCAAAGTTTTGTATTCTTGGGGGAACATTGGTTTTAAAATTTAGAAAATGCCGGGTTTCTCGTGGCAAAGATGACTTGGGAACCAGTTAATCTCAGTGCATATTTTACACACGCAAAGTGTTTCAGTAGAGTAGAAACACACCTATAAGAGCATCCACAAAGTAGAAGACACCATTTGATATTGAAACCATTCCTGCAACTAGTTTCATGTTGCTGTCGTGTTGGGCTGAGCTAACATCGGCACTCCTGGACGTAATGTCTAGCGTCAGCTGTAGACTCCACCAGGAGTCGACGGCCAGCGAGCCGACAGTTATGAAGAGAAATGCTCCCAGCAGATTGTACAGTATCTGAAACAATAACACGTATGTTAGCTAATATCTCTATGGCTCATGTACACAAGTAAAAGTATGAATCACTTTGTCATGTGACTTACCAGTAGTATAGGTGTGTTCTCGCCAATGATGAAACCTCCAAGGATTGCGAGAGGAATGATGATGTATGCTCCATAAGTTCCGTATGATAGACCCAATCTGAAGGTACTGCTCTCAAGGTATGCTCCCATCGAGTATAATATTATGCATAGAACCACCAGTGACTGCAAAATAAAATAAAATTATTTAGTTTATTTATTATAGATTATGTAACAGGGGTGGATTCAGCTCTAGTTTTCTTGAGAAGGGGGGCAGGGGGGATTCCTTAAAAAGTATATACACGCACACCCCAAGTCAAAAAGGGAAAAATTTAGTTTTTAAGATGGAAAATGGTGCTATTTAAGGCGTTACCTAAACAAAAAATTTAATATACCACTTAAAATATTTGTAATATTTTAAGGAAAAACTATACATAAAAGGTACCCCTGGATCCTCCATTGTTATATAAAGTTGTACACTACTTGACTTGTGTTCAGCAGGTCCTGAGCTTAGTCCAAATCTGGCCATCCTAGTTTTGATTTTCCAAAATCACTGTAGGTGGGGCCGCTGTGGCCCAGAGGTCAGATCTCTTGCCTCCCACCAAGGCGATCCGGGTTTGATTTCCGGCAGGGTCGGTCTCCGGATTTTCGCATGTGGGAATCGTGCCAGACAATGCCGATGGTCTGCAGGTTTTCTCGGGGATCTCCCGTTTCCCCCACCCATTCATTCTGACGTTGCTCCATACTCACCTCATGACACCCCTCACCAGCGCTAATGACCTTGCTGTTAAGCTCTGACAAAAATCTCTCTCACTCATCACTGTCGGCAAATGCTGGAATGAATACTTTAAAGAGGCCATGGCAAATTTTTCTCCCACCCCTAGAGCTCTGCCTAGTTACAGAAATGGGTACGCATGACTTGAAATTTCCTGTAGTAGTGGCACATTCACATTCTTTATTTTTGTATTGAACAGTAAATTTATACTGACATATAAATATACAATTATGCTATGTACAGGTATACAAAAATACATGCCACATTTTCACATAAAGTAACTAAGCAAGGCTAGAAGGTATTTTAAAATTTATTTCAAAGGTGAACAAGCAAATTTGCCAGTACCTCTATTGTTGCTTTTGTATTTATTTTTGACACATACATGGTAGGTATTTTTTGTGGCACCAGTACTGATAACTAAGCAATAATAAGTTAACCTTTAAATTATATTTAAAAATTAAGAATAAATGTGTCATAGTTACGAACAATTTTATAAAGTTGTGCTAGTTCTGTAATGAGGTAGAGAGTTTGATCGATTCTCAAGAGTTAGTGGACCTAGCGTGTAAGACGTGATGTAGCGTGGTACAGAAAGTATTTTTTTTTGTGGAACTATTAAAAATTTTTCCAATGAAGTTATCTGCGAAAAGAAGACACATTTCAAACAGTGTACCTCTGGTTAAAAAAATGCTGTCCACCAATTAAAAACATGTTTTCCAAGCTCCTCAATAGTGCTACAAATTAACTTTTTCACGTTGCTGTAGGTGAGAAAATATCAACTGTAATTGGGAAACCAAATCATAGAAACCTGCATTGGACTTTACCACGAAATTTCCAGTAATAAAATAACAGGATCATCTCTTGAAGTCCCGTTGAAAAACTGTTTCTGCGAAAACACTGTACTCTAGTCCTTCGCGCCTAGAGGCGACGAGGTGTTTGACGAACATGTTATATTCGACTTGTCGCCCTCCCCGTGTTTCCGTGCCTCGAACGTAAGGGAAAAAAAAATAGCGTCCACTAACTTTTAAGGGCTTGTTCCTGAGTTTTTTCCAGACTGGTACCAATAACGCAAATATTTTGTAACCAAAAGTTTTGAAAAAATTTAAGTGAATGTGCAATCACACGATGCACAATACTGTGGACGCGTTTTTTTAAATAATGTACCGTTCGCAAGCAAAAAAAAAATATTTCCTTCATTTTTGCTTATTTTCACGACATAAACGTGGTACTTTGGGTAATATAATCTAAAAAAAAAAAACTGTTCACTATAATTCTACAAAAAATTCAGCTACAAATTATAACATATAAGTGTCAAAACTGTGCAGCGAAATTTTGATATTAGTATTAGGTAGCAATAAAAATATATTTTCGAAATCACTGCAAAACTCCGTAACGAGGCCTTAAGGGTGTTGCCTACCTGAGGGGTAAGGTAAGTGGGTTTTATGTCTCGTCTACAGCGCGGTCATTAGAGACGGTGAGATATATCTTGAGACAATGACAGGAGCCGGGAGAGGAATCGTCCACGACCTTTGTTAAGAAACCATCCCAGCATTCACCTGAAGCTATTTCCGGAAACCATGGAAACTTAATCGGGACGGCCGGAGCTAGGGATTGAACACGGGTTCTCCCGAGTGTGTGTCCAACGTGTAACTGCCCCACCATCATATCTTTCTGTTCTACCTGAGGGCTTGGAGTGAGTAAGGTTAGAGATTTACATGTTTATAATATATACGGTGGGGCTCTGTTATTTTTAATGATATTTATTTTCGTCAGAAAAAAACAGTTCTACGTTGAGAAGAGTTGAATATTGCTAAATAAATATAAACGTATGAGACGTTAGAGTGATTTTAATAGTGGAAATACAAATAAAATTTACCGAAAATACAACTACAGTAAGCGAGGGTGAATCGGAACACATGCGACACTTTAACACAATTTTTATTTTTCATGTGTGCCAACTGAGTAAATATTAACTTAATTTCGTGTTGACATTTATTATTTGGAATTTTTTGCTAGTAAATTTCTTTTCTCAGGGCTGCCATATATGCAAAAAAATATTTTAGGAACATCGAACATCCCAAAATCACCCCAGCTCACGGTAGTTAAACATGTAAATCCTTATACAGACAGTCCTCTTTTATACATGATGTGTTCTTGGGATGCAACTTGAAAGATATTCAAAGAATCCTGTTCCAAAGAAAGTCGTTCAGTAACCACAAATTATAATGACAATGCTGTTTTTCGTTACCAAGTCACATGTACACTCGTCTCTTTTGTAATTATTTCATGTATACATAATAAATAACGGTTTTAAAACTGCAGTGGAGCATTAAAATGGAGGCAGAGCCTACATATTCATAAAATCAAGCATATAATTAAAAGTGTTAAATGGCTTGAAAATAGGGTTTCGCTTTTTTTTTTCAGTTATTGTATGAAAGTCTGAATCCATTGTGTGATAGTTGAATAATTGGTAATACTGTAATGACTGACGTATAAAAATATGGAAAATACGGAAGTAGAGGACTGTTGGTACGTGTTCACGTCAGGACTCTGAGGTGGGCACTACCCTTAACAGCGAGACCCTGAGTGCTGGTGAGGGATGGCGTGATGGAATGCAAGGCTGGTGAAGTGGTGGCACCAGGTGTGACATTCCACACTTATAATGATCCAGTCTGCGTGCAATGCACTGTAGTTGTAAGACCTGTGTTCATGTGACATTTTGTGTTCCTGTAGGTGGCAGGATTGTTCCTTACTTGTCTTGGTGTTCTTCAAAAAACGGGACATACTACACAAAAGCCCTTCGTACAAAGGAGATAAAGCTGTCTGAGATGAGTTCACATTGGAGATATAAACATACAGGGAAAGAGAGAGCTCACCAGCTGCACCATCTTGAAGGCGACGGCAGTGTTCCTGTTCTTGGCCGGAACAGGTCCGCGGTATACACGACCCACCATATTGTCGTCCATCAGGAACGTCCTGCTGCCGAACTCTGCCATTATCGCCCGGCGCCCTGCAACCAGTCGTAACATGAGCCAGGCAGTGTCGCATTCATTACGAAGGCGATGGTAGGGTGATCGCCCCCACCCCCAAATCAAACAAAATAACAGAAATACAAATACAATGCAGCAAAAATTACAAATATAATGTAAAAGAAATATGAAAGTGGACTTGGTTAAGGACTATTTCAGAGTGACACTAGTTTATTTGCAGAGAAAAAGTGTAGACAATCTCACCACAGTGCCTGCCAAAGAAAGTGTCAGTGACGGCTTTTATGTACATACATATATATGTACATACATATATATGTACATACACATAATAATGAGCCCCTCCCCCCGCGCAATGGCACTAATACCAAAAGTTTAACATGTTTAAACATTGTGATGTAATTTAAATGTGTTTATCTGTTCTAACGTATATGTGGGAGAGTTCCTATAAATAGTCTTCACTGTTTTTCCATTTACTATCCTTTAACTCTGACCTGTGATCGATATACAACAGATGATACCAACTCTCATCAGACACACAACCTCCTCCCCCCCCCTCCCCGAAATTTTTTTCTGGACACGCCACTGTCCAGTTCTTTAATCACCACAATAATGTTTTAATACGTTCCATTTTGACCGAATGTAGTTTTCTTGGACGTACTCCATTGGGACGCAGAGATGTCTGTAAAAAAAAACTAAAGTCAATAAAAAACATAAAAACAACGTATGCTTTAGTGACCAGGATAACATATACAAAACTTGTTAAGTACATGTGATTTCTTTCAAACCTCACCCAATTTAAATTCTTGACGCTTTAAATATGAACAGTTCCGACACATAAATCAGGTTATCAAATTGAACTTAAATATCGATGATCTTAGTTCAAGAATTCGAGACCACGCCCGTCTCCACAATCTCACTCCAATCTTCATAGCTCTATACAGTTGTACATGAACATTGTCACAGCGTGTTGGGAGAAAATTTTTCTAAGAAATACTACTAAACGTGTGGTCATCAATATATTTATCTACGAAAAGGAAACAAATGAAACTATGCTTGTGTACCTTTCTTTTCTATACATTATGCTTATAAACACGATTTCATGGAACTCAAAATGTCTAGAAACGCTTTTTTGTCAGACTGCTGCTACGTAAAAATTACCAACCGTAATATACAGGGTGTATATTAATTCATGATACAACGCTTGAGGGCAGGTAGTACGAGCCAAAACAAGCACTTTTTAACTATAAACCCGTAGGCGGAAATGTACCGTCTTCGTAGGGGAGCGCAATGAAAACTCAGCTTAGGCAACCCCGCCGCACACCACCTGCTGACACGCTGTAGAGTGGAGTGTGCGCAGCAAG
>PNEQ01032705.1:0-27017 GCA_003012365.1 Medauroidea extradentata
CATCATCAACGCCCAGCCCAAACCACTGGACCTAGAAACGTGAAATTTTAAGGGAAGTTTCCCCTTGTGGCGTAGGCGCGCACTAAGAAAGGAAATTTTGAAATTCGGCTATTAAGGTGGTGAAACGGGGTGAAATGTATTTTTTGCAAATCTTTGATATTTCTCGAACCCGACGGGCTATCGTCGTCTTATTCACTTCTTTATGTCGCAAATACAAATGTCTAGAAAAAAATTTCAGGATTTTTCGGAATTTATATATTAAGGAGGTGAAAAGCCGTTTAATTCGTTTACAGTAAATCCTCTCTTCCTCTTAAACCACCTGAGATATCGAAGTGATTTTTTCTTCAAAATGAAGCTTACGCAAATACCTAAAAAGTAATTTCAGGATTTTTCAAAATTCGTTTTTGAAAGCCGGTAAAAAAATAAAACAATTTTTTGATTAATCTGTCGTATCACCTAAACCGTTAGAGATATCGAGGTGGCTTTTGTCTTATAATGAAACATAAGTAAATACCTAAAAACAAATTTAACGATTTTTGGAAATTCGTCCTTGAAAGCCAATAAAAAAATAAAACGTGTTTAAGAATAATCTTTCGTAACACCTGAAATAGTTCAAAATTTGTTTCCTTTTTATTTCTTGCTTATAGTTAAACCTCTTTGGACTATAGCCTGTACACGCGAAATACTCTCATGGCCTGTCTTGAATAATTTGTAGTTAAGTCTGCGGAGTCGCGGGTTTTTTACCAACCCACCATAAATAAAACCTCTTTGGACTGTAGCCCGTACATACGAAAGTATTATTACGGCCTGCCTTTAAGTATTCACTCGGGTACTGTACAAAGTTTGTGGTGTGGGAGGGGTGGGGTTACGGGTTCGTATCCTGTGCAAGTCTTTGCGATGGGACATGACATGATATCATACGAGCATATTGCGTGCGCTCTTTTCACTGAGCTAAGACAATTTATAGTTCACTGTTATTGAGTACGCTAACTTTTAAATGCCATCATCACATATTTTATCCAGAGTTACTGTTTCTATTACATAATTTCACGCGGGCAAAGCCGCGGCCGGGTAGCTATTTTGTAGAGAAGTAAAGATGAATTAAACACAAAGATGTTCTGCAATTAAAGTACCCTCAGCGTAGTGGACTGGATAAAGCTGTTTGTATTTGTTGTTATAAAGATATACAGAGAATATAGTAACACCATCAATTAATACGTTATTAAAATTTAGTTACTTTTTTCTATAGGACACGCGGGCGAAGCCGCAAAGGGACAGCTAGTGTTTCTATAATTGTTGTGAAATCTAGTCATTGTCCATGGACAAGGTTGTTCGTAGAACTATATTTGAAAGCCCAGTGTTAATAGTGTTAATAGTTTGGCTAGAGGTAATTTCTGCTCTAGTTTCGCTGATGAAGGTAAGCTGCTGGTGCTTATTGGCGAGAACCTCCTTCTTCGGCAATGTTCGGTTTGTAACCAAAGTTCCCCCATAAGCGCCAGCAGAAATCCAACTCAGTAGCTACATCAACGTAACTAAAGAAGGTAATTTTCGGTTGTCAAACTCGTCCGTAAACCTGTAAGAGGAAAAACCTTATAACTGCTAATAGACACTTCTAACAAACTCCTAGTAATCTCAATATTAAATTTTAATTACAGTTACCTTGTGTTGTTTTTTTATGTTGCACACCGTGGTAAGAATCACAGGTAGAACCAGAATCGCGAAGAATAAAAAATGTCTCATGTCTGCTTTCTAGAAATTTCACTTGATCGTTTAACACTCCGCTGGCAACTGAAATTGTAACGGCCACTAAACTGAGAAAAGCTTGTAGAAGTTATTATTTACTGTGGTTTTCAAATGACATCGGAATACGTAACGGAAAAAAACTGAATGAATCGAAAACACGTAATTGTCACTAAGTGTGTATGACGATAGCTGAAAATCACACGACGCCCACGTCACCGATAATGTTAAACATTATTATTTTTGTACTCACATGCGTGCGACACCATGTCTAAGTAGTCAAGTAGGTCAAGCATTGTATTTTTTATTGCAAGCCGTGCTAATTGTGAAGTGTTGCGATAAAGACGCGGAGTCATGTCAGTTGCACTAAAATGCGAACATGGATCACCGTGTCATAACACTTCTATCAGAACGACAGCGTTGAATCTGCTTCGGTTTAGAAAAGTAATGTAAGCAGATGTTTTAACAATAGAGACATGTTACTGTTGTAAATAGGAGAATCTGCTTTCAAGTTTCAGTCAAAAGAAAGCCTCCTCAAAACAAAAATATTAAATAGTTGTAACTAGAATGATTTTTCCAACCTTACCAGTACTGTCAATTAAAAGTGATATTTATTATACGTGTGAATGTAACTAGAAGATGTGGTCTTGTAGTGGATATATTCTGAGGCTGTGTGTGTAGTTTGCTGCTAATATTAATTTCCCTTATGCCACTCTTGTTACTGACGACATTATTTCGTAGTGAAAGTCCTAAATATTTAGTACTACTCTCACGAAATATGTTACTTTATTACACTATCATTTCAGCATAATGTAATGCAAAAGTAGATTCAGTTGAACTGAAATTTTGACATACATACGCGTACACACACACATCAACACACACACATTTATATACAGATGAGGCTGAATTCGACCGACAAAGCACAGGAGGTGATTCTTGAGTAAGCTCAAAATGTAGAGATATCATTGTGTCTAAACGTAATACTAAGAAATATGCGTTTGATTATGTTGTTAGGTTCATCTAATCCAAAGACAATTCTTGAAAATACCTACCAGCCTTATGATAATAACAGGGGTAGTCACCCTCTACTTGCATACAACTTCTGCAGTGTCAGGAAATTGGAATAATTGACAAAGGTTTTCAGAGCTATATTTCATATGAAACAAAAATGATCTTGTTGCAACTGTCTTTGACCTTTCGATTTTGTATAAAAGCACTTAAAGGATTCGGTGAAGCGTAGAGCCTACAAAAGCCTGAAGTATAATCAATACTACGTACATGTGTGTTCTGTTTTTATTAGCGCACAGGCAACGGTGGATGTTCATTGTAAACAACGTGTTATACCGTTTCAAAATTCGAACTTGAAGGGCTTATTTCTTCGATAATATTAAGTCAAGACACAAAGTGATCTGTATGTTTGGTGCTTATTATTTACTGAGAATTCACTAACCTATGGTTTATCGGCGGAATTCAGCTCCGCCCTGCCCGTATGTGTATGTAATGTTTTTAATATTTGTTATGATTACAAAACATACTATACACCTGGTTACAAGGGACGACTTTACAAAATTACAGACAACACTACGCATATGTGCGCAGCATCAGGTCCGTGTTATCAACACTACAAGACCATCAGATTTACATCCATGTACTAAAATCCAAGTAGATTGAGTTAATATAAAATAACGTAACAATAAATATTCCATAAATGTCTATGAAATTCTCACAACACCTCACATTAAAGAGCTCTTAACTTTTTAACAACTGGGCAGAATATAATCAAATACTTTCTGGTGAGAGTAGCTTTCAATTTAAAAGAAGCTGAAATTATTGCATACAATTGGGATCTATGGAGCCACAAACAGACACACAGATAGACACACAGACAGACAAACAACCAGAAATAGGCGCCCTCCTCTTTCGTCTGTGGTAAAAAATATTCTTACTTTAACATGATAATCTAAATGTAAACAAAACACACACACATCATGAAACGTAATTTTATGTCTTGCGTGAGTTGTGTACTGCGGTTGGGTATTGTTTTGGGTTGCAATATTTACATCGCTAGAGAAGTTATTTTAGCATTCGAAGCTTTCAAGGGATTCTTGGGATGAGACACAAGAACACAAATAACAGCCGAATTGCATAAATGAAGTTTGTATTTTACACGCCCTTCATTATTAACGTTGCGAACGTGCTAAAAAACTAAACGTGAAAATTAGTAACGAATACTGCACAAACAATATTATTTCGAACGAAAATATAGACATTCACTGTCTTTCAAATTAAAATTGATGAAGCTACACGATTCAAGAAACTAAACATAAAATGTATAGGGCTTATGTTTTTCGGTTTGTTTATAACCAGTCAAAAGTTTGGATTTACACTGACAAGCAGCTGCTCTTTAAGGCGGTTGATTTCCTGTAGCTGTTTAGGGTACTACGAAAGCAAATTAATATAGACTGGTAGAGGTCATTCGGGAGAAACTGAGCACTAAAATGTAACCTTTGAAAACCATCACTAGCCGTTACTGCATGTTATACCACATTTACAATAGTTTCCTTTCTTCCTGTATGGTTGGCAGCGATTTTCCGAACATAGTTCCACGTTGTTACCTACTTAAATACAACAATCCTAAAATAAAATCAACTGAAATCGACATTCTTGTATTTTGTATAGCTAATAAACTTTTCTTTATCAAACTATCAAGTTTCCTACCGACTGCACTATTTATCTCACACGCGCAAACATCAAGTGACGTGTCCAGAGAGATTAAATATTTCTCTTCGTTAGCCGTAAGCGCGAACACATACGAATTGGCTGAAAATATACGTTTTGCAGGCCTTTTTCGAGTGCTCAGTTTATCCCGAACTGCCTATAACACTGATGACACAGAACAAACTAATTAAATAATCAGTATTAACAAAAAGGTGTCACCAAACACCGACCTCTATTTCAGTTGATGTGTTACGCGAAATAGGCTCGGAAATACAAAACACTAAAACAAAAATCATGTAGGCGTGGAGGTTTCATTCCATGATAATCCTGGAGCAGTAAAATAACCAATACGAATATAAATCATTAACTTGTATACAAAACTTTCCTCAATTTCTGGAAGTAAATAATAATACTACAATGGTTTTTAAATATAATCGCGATTTTCTTAAAAGATTCTTTGTTTTAAAATGATCCCATGCATACAATTGTTCCACGCTCATTATTATATTTTACATCAGAGTAGTTAAATTTATTGTAAATGTCTTTCCTTTCTTCAATAGAAGTTCGGTCTCTCTAAATGTGTTCATGTTATCGGGACAAACACCTTTCCTAATAACTAAACCAACATATCTTCTGAAAAATTGTTGTTCTTTTGTTAAATTAGATCGTAGTTATTCAAACTTGCTTGCCATAAATATAAAGGTATCGTTAAATCTAATTTTTAAACTATTTGTTTGGTAAAAGTAAATTACTTTTAGTAATTATTTGCCTCAACGCCTGTGTGTTTATTTTCATAAACAAATTATTTAATAGCAATGTTTTTCATAACTATATGTAGTGATCATAAATTGGCACATACTTGGTAGTTGTTATAATATATCACAATTATCACATACTGGATTTATAAATTTGCCAGTAAAATGATCGTGTTGAAGTACTTTTTTTATTATTTTTAACACTTTCTCGTTCGCAAGCTGTGAATTTTTATTTTTAGATTTACTATTCACTCCTGGTTCTAACGTAGTTAGTGGATTCTTTGGTTCAGTTTTTGAATATATCCAATTGTTCAACTTTATATTTAATACTGTCAATAAAAATTATGATTATTTGTGCCTCGATATACAAGTAATAATATAATTAGTTTAATAATTTTTCTGCTAACGTTTTAGTTGTATGCGCAATTGGCTGTATATGCATTTTAGAGTAATTTAAAAAGTAAAATATGAGAACTAAGGAAAACATTGAATAGCCTATTTGTTCAGAAATTTATTGTTCATACAAGATACATTTTATTGGGTACCTTTTTGCAACAAAAGATCAATTTTATTGGGTATAATTTGCATGGTGGTAAAATTAATTCAAATGAATAGTTTACTGTGCATACAACTCATGTTTCTGTCCTTGCATTCATGGATTCTCGCAAGTATATTTTTATTACATACAAAATTAAAAACAGTATATTGATATCATGTTTTTACTTAACTTCGAATATATACGTCGACAAATGTGCCTGTAGCGTGACGAAAGCAAAATCACTGAAAAATCCTATGTCATATACGGAAACCACACTATTGTCATGGACAATATGGAATGCGCCTAAACTGTCTGCAGTAGTTTTTACTGTGTGTACGTGTCTTCCCCGCCGCGTGCATTGCGAAGAGGGGAAGGGCAGCACCTTCCCCTCACGGGATCGTTGGACGAACAATAACAAGCATAACCATATAAATACAGTATCATAATGACAAACTCAGAAAGTAGTTTAAATGTGCCATATCTTAAGGATATTTTTCAACCTCTTTTTTTTAACCTTATCAAGATTGAGAGAGGAGTAGTAAAACCCGGGCTACATTGCTGTACTGTAACAGCAAAATATAACCGTAGCCGTAACATAAAAAATGGACTGCTTCGCATCGCTCTTCAGACTTGTGGCGACTAAGTATCAAAACTTTGTGTTGTAGCTCGCGCCGTACAAAAATGTACTATCAGTTTTTGCAGCAATTTCTTAAAACACTTCACTCACATTCATAAAGGCCTCGGGTTCACTGCCCGATAATAATAATATTAACTAAAATCAACATATTGTTGGCAATTCCTAATATCGGTTTTTCAGGAATTCTAGAAGTAGAATGCTGCGCTTGTTCCTAGTTAAAGACCATGGCCGAGTCTTCCCATTTCCTGTCTCTCCGTAGCGATGGTGTGTCTAGTGATCTTTCTGTCGACGATACTTTAAACCTAATCTACCTAACCTAACTACTTACACTCGGTGGAGTTGTCTGCATGTTATGCAACACTATACATAATGAAACTGCACGGCGAGTTGTATTCTAATGAGTAAGTTATTCAAACCTCTCAGTCTACCGTTAACATACTGTAGGGAGTGTTTTCAATAAAACTGATAACCCACAAGTACACTTAAACTAAACAGGGGTTCGATTATGTTGTCTTCATTTGAGGTTTCTCTAAAAATAATTTACTTGCATACTTCGAGTGATTATGGGGCCCGACATCCGTCAATCATCCACTTAGCCAAAGGTTATCGTATGCACAGTTGACAACTATCATTAGAGAAATTTTCTAAATCGTCTCGCGAAAGTCACCAGAAAATCGTTATACGAAAATCTGACGTTATTTTGTGTCAAACGTGATAAATAATGCTTGTGTAATTTATTATTCCTTTGAAATTAAATTTGTGTCTAGATGTTCCTTGAACGCTGGGACAAAAGGGGATGGTGGAAATAGATATGATTTTTTGAATAAAAAAAAGGTAAGGAGGGGGGGGGTGGCAAGATGATATTGAGGCCTCTGGTACAAATGGCGGTTACAGTTGGTACCACGAAATAATTTATGTTGGTAATTCACTTCGGACCTGGATTTCAGTGTTATACTTTTTGTTTGAGGAAATAAGGAATAAAGTGAGGCTTAATAATGGTTTTATTTTAGCATTAAATATACCATATCCGTAGGCCTATACCGCCATTTGATTGGACGGTGGCACTTAAAAGTTCAGTATTTTTAATTTTGCTACAACACCAACACTAACTACAACAAAAAATGTCGGAAGTGATATTTTAAATGCTTTCTTGACCAACGCCTACTACAACAACCAACAGGTAGTTCTGCTATCACATATTTGGTAATCTGTACAGTTGTCGTCAATACCTACCAATCAGAGACGTAACTCGTACATATAGCGCAGTTACTGCTGGACACAATTTAAACGTAACAACAAGTTACCAACATAACTATTAAGCCTACTTTCCTCAAAGTGGATGTAATTAACCCTGGAAGTAAAATATCGTTTACGTACGTCTAGGAATATAAAATAATAATATCGATTTATACAATAAACGAAACACGCAAAACTTAAGTCAACTTACTAAGTAATATTGCGTACCCAGTTTGATAAAATTCCGGAAAAGAATTTACTCATGTGACATTCTATCCTAAAGACATTTCAAAAATATGACAAAAAGACGAACGAAATACACAAAAGTCCAGTAAACTAAGTAGAACATGCGTGCCAAGATAAATGAACTTTGGAAAAATATTTCCTCAAATATGTCATACAAACAGTCCCCCGCGGCTTTGCTCGCGAGTATTATTAACTGATAATATTTACATTAGTTGAAAAAACCTCTTTGTACATCAGATTGGTACATCAGTCATCAAGTGTTAGAATGACGAACCTGCAAGTTGAGCTAACTCTGCAGCAGGATAAGTAACTATAGCTGTACACACGAAAAACAGTCTTAAGTTTGTTCCTGTCACTAACAACGACTTCGCCTGGGCCATATTTATAGCACTGCAAAGTTGACGTTGTGGGGTAGTTATAGACTCTTAAATGTAAGAGGTTAATCGAATGAAAAACGCCAGATTTACCCTGTGCATAACCATAGGCGACAGTGTCCTCTATTACATATTTTCAAAATATTCACTTAAAGTTTAATGGCATTAGAAAGTTTTGATGGGAAAAGGTTTCGCGGAAACGTATTTTGTGTCCCAACCTTTGGATTACTGAGATAATATATTATGTGAGCTGATGTTGTCGAGGAACCTAAGTGGAAAGTGAGCTGCATAATTCATTTTTCCCCTTTTAAACAACTGCATGCAAATTGCACTCATTCGATCTGCTTTTCAGTTTTTGTGTGTCAGAATTGAACGTTCGCACGCAGCTTTTAACGGAATTCGAGCCCAGAACCTCCCGGAATGTAGACCTGTGCAGCAAAACAACTGAGTCACGTAACGTCTAAATAATTTATGAAAATAAATTTCAATTTTAAAAATAACATATACTTGTCTTGGGCTCATAGAAGTTGTACAACACCACGTCTCGATATGTTACTGTAGACTGAAACTCCTGTATAAGTTATTTCTCACTGCTCATACTTGCTTTTCGGATCGTCTGCCTTCAAAGTTCTTAACAATCAAGTTATCTCGTAAAGTAAAAAAAAAAAACTTACATATAATTTTTTAAATACTTAAGAAAGCATTATTCTGACGCGAACAACACCTCAATATCTCTACTGGTTAGATATATATTATGGGTTGATGGAAAACAAATTTTGGGCTTTATCACCCTTTTAGGGGTAGAATTTCATAAAATACTTCAATTTCACATCTTATACATTTATATAAGTATCCAATTGAAGTGTAAATAACGACGGTAGCCCGGTCAGTTGAATTAAAATCGATCACATGTAAAAAAACACATACGACCTTGCACAGTACTGAGAGATCGAATTTCGAAAAATCTAAAAACATTTTGCGATTATTTTTGTAATCATTATCCTGGAACATAAATTAACTGTATATCTCGACAGGTTCGATAGATATCGAGGATTTATCTGAAACACATTACAGGGCTTTTCGCCACCTAAGAGACAGAATTTCGAAAAACCCTTAAATCACATTTTAGACTACTTTACTGGTGTCCCTTGAACGGAAAAAACACGACGATATCAAGCTGGGTTCAAGATATATAGACGATTAATTGAAATCACTTTTCACAACTTTTCTCCTCTTTTCACCTCCTTATGTGGGGAATTAAAAAATTTTGTGAAATTAATTTTCTGGTATTTGGGTAAGCATCAATCTTAAACAAAAATCACATCGCTATATAAAAATCAATGGAATCGATATATAACGTTTGTGAATCGATAACATATTTGACCCTTTTTTTAACCTCTTTAGGGCCGAATTCGGAAAATATGTTTTATTGGTACTTGGGATATTTACAAAAGCATCAATTTAAGGCAAAGAGCACTTCGATATCTCGATTGGTCCGATAGATATGGAGGGATAATCGAAAACTCATTTCACGTATCTTGACCTCCTAAATTAAAGAATTTCAAAACGTCTTGTAGTCCTGTCATAGACATTTGTATACGTAATCAATTCAAGTAAAAATCACTACGATAGCCAATTGTTAAAAAGATATAGACGATTCATAAAAAAAACACATTTTGCCCTGTTTTACTGCTTACGGGTCGAATTTCTAGAAAACCCTAAAACTACTTTTGGGTGTTTACGTAAGCTACATTTTGAAGTGAATACCAACTCTTTATCCCAAAGGATTTCACAGATATTTATAGTTAATCGGAAACACATTTAAGGTCTTTTCACCCCCTTAAATGTTGAATTTCGAAAAATCCTAAAATTGGCTAAAATTAATTTTTATGTGTGTCCTATTAAAGTAAAAATCACGATGATAGACCGTCGGGTTCTAGCTCTATCGACGTTCCTTCGGAAATACGTTTCACCCTTTTCCACCCCTTAATTATAGAATTTCGAAAAATACTTTCTTAGTGGGTGCCTACGAGGCATGAGGAAGCTTCTCTCAAAATTCCATGGTTCTAGGTCCAGCGGTTTGGGCTGTGCGTTGATGAGTGAGTGAGTGAGTGTGTCAGGACACTTCATTTTATATATTAAGATAATGCTAAAATACAAAAGTGTCATTATTAAATACGAAAACATGGTTAATGAAATACCTTAAAATGGGGTGAATAGCGACGATGGGGCGAATAGGAACGGCATTGGAAACAGATTCCTAGCTCAGACCTTTATCTCAAATCAAATTATATTTCAGTACAATTACTCTTTGTAAAATTATTAACTTGCCAAACTTGAAAAAATCTCGGGTTTTAAATCCATGTACCTACTGTAACTTTTGATTTGAAATTTTGCCCCTATTAACCCCATTTTATGACACAAAAGTCAACTCAGTATGCTAAGTAGTACCTGTGTACTAAGTTAAAAAATTAAAAAATAATCTTAGATGTGTCAAATTATTCTAAATTTAATAAAAGTACTGCTGTTTTGAAAATATGAATATGAAGGAACGAAAAACGCAATCAAAAATCAGGTCAACTTACCAAGCAGATATTTGTACCAAGAATAATAACAAAAAAATTAAGTTATGTGAAACTAAGAAAATTCTCGCATTTGTGAGAAAATAAACATGGGATGAACAAAATATGTAAAAGTCAAGTAAGTTTACTAAATCGTATGTGTGTACTAAATGATATGACATTCAGGAAAATCTTTCCTGAGGTATGACATATTATGCCAAAAATTGTAAAAAGGCTACAGTTTTAAAAGTATGACTAAAGGGTAAATGAAGTATACAAAAGTCATGTCACCTTACTACGTAGCATATGTATATCAAGATTAATGGACTTCGGCAAAATATTCCCCCAAATATGTCATAGTATGAAAAAATATTAAATATTAATATAAATTACTATAAATAATATAAATAAAAATTTTAGATAAACCATTATGAAAATATTAAAACACGATAAACGAAATACACAAAAGTCAACTTTGTATGCGGTATGTGTGTACCAAGTTTGATGAAATTCTGAATAATATTTCGTAAGATATGCAATACTACATTTTGAAAACAAGAAGGTAGTATGAGCAAAACACACAAAAGTAAAGACATCTTTGCATGTAGTAAATATGTACCAAACTTGATGAAGTTCTAAAAAAGATTTCGTCAGATATTTAATAGAATGCTAAGTATATAAAATGGCCACCCTTTTGAAAACATAAATATAGAATGGTTGAAATACAGAAGAGTAAAGTCAGCATAAAATATGGTATATGTGTATTAGGTTTAGTAAAATTCGGAAAAAATATTTCCTCAGATACACCATACGTTGCTCAAAGTATAAATATGGCCACCAAAACGAAAATATGAACACAGGATGGACGAAATAAACAAAAGCCAAGTAATTCGGAAAAGTATTTCCTCAGAATATATGGCATACTATTTTTAAACTGTGTGTACTGCATGAACGAAATGCATAAAAGTCAAATCACCTTATTAGGTTCTTCATGTGTACCGAGTTTGATGAAATTCTAAAATACGGTTTCATAGAAGTCTAGCTTGACCAAAACAATGTTAACATTGCAGTCATTTTTAAAATATTAACAGCTCATAAACGAAATATATAAAAGTAAAGTCAGGTTACTAAGTGCTATATGCGTACAAAGTTTGATGAAATTCGGTCCACTGGTTCAGAAGTTTTTAGAGAGGAGGACACACACAAACATAGATATGAAAGTGATCTCTTGACCCTAGTAGGCTGAAAATGTGTCTCATATGACCAATACTTAACATAATAAATTGACAATGCATTTCTGCTTATCAATAAACAATCGCATATATTAGAACAGTTTGCTAAGAAGTATAAGCTTTAAGTTGAGTTAACTAGTAACTTTCATCAGCGAGTTGGTAATTTCAAAACACGTAGTAGTCATATTAATAATTGGAAAAAATATGGGTAACAAGTGAAGAAAAATTATGTTTTCCAGTTTATCATTAAATTGGTAAAAAAAAAAAAAAAATTAAGCCGTATAGATATTTCTGGCGACAATCTCTTGATCACAAATAATTTCACCTACCCTCTTCGTCAAATACTAAATATCAGAGGATTGTTACTGACAGAAGACTTTACTCTATAGAATCCAACTAATCTTACCTTTGGTAGCCCTTGTGTGCTATAAGTCATGGCAAGTGCCAGAAATATTAAACAAAACAAGTCTTTCATTGCGTTTCTTAAAAAATATCTTGCGCCTGACAGTTCCAAAATTTTCTGACCACTGCAAGGGTGAGGATGTATAAATATGGAAGTCTGCGTTATCTATTTCGATCCTGCTACTGATAATGTGCGTGGGAGAGAGTAGCCTCAGATAATTTTTTTGATTACCGTGCGAAAATGATAATGCTGGTGAACAAAACAGTTTTACCTATGACCTTGGACGAACAGGTACCTTAATTCAAGATAAACGCATGATAAAACTGCACAATCAGGAGTAAACGTGTTTTATCTTTCACATAAAAAGTGCTATCTCCATAACCTCTTGAATATCAACTATGGCGTGTAAACTGCAGTGTTAGAAACTTATGTGAGTGCTTTGTAGCGAGATTTTCAATGTTGGTGAGAGATGATATGAGGTCATTATGGAGCAGCGCCGGAATGAAGGGCAGGGATAAAGGATATTATTGAGAAAATCCGCTGACTATCAGAGTCGTTTGGCACGATTCCCACATGCAAAAATCCGGGCCAACCTCGCAGTGAAGGAACATGGATCGATACTATGAGAGGGCGAGCACTCTAGCCGCTGTGACACTGCCATTCAAGTACAATGACAGAGCGTGTAAAGATGGATGCTATAGCCTTTCTTAAGAAACTATACAAGAATTCGCATGTAGTGTCAAAGACCATGGAAAACAGAAATAAAGAATGCCAGAGACGGGTAACAAACCAGGGTCCTCCCGAACACGCGTACAACTTGATACAGTAACATATCCTTGCTTTGTATGATTAATACAGAAGACTACACCATACTTGGTAAAATGGCAGGTCTGCGGTTGAAGTTCAATTTTACCCTTGTTAAGGAACCATACTAATATTCACCTGATATTATTTCGGGAAACCTTTGAAATCTGAAATAAGGAAGGCTAGATCCTGTGATCAAACCACGGTCTACAGTATACACGTACAACTTGTTAAAGTTATGTCACCTTGCTTGGTAAGGTTACTACAGATGGCTACACCCTACTTGATACAATGGCATTGCTGCTAGAGGAGTCCCCATTTACCTTTGTTAAGGTGACGTTCAAGTATTCAACTGTAGTATTTTACGGAAACCATTGAAAACCGAAATCAAGAAGGCAAGAGCCGGTGATCAAACCATTGTCCTCCCGAATAAGTGTACAACCTATTCCGTTACGTGACCTTGCTTTGTAAGATTATTAAAGGCGTATACAGGCCTACTTGGTACAAGTATGGCAGGGCTGCGATTGAAGTCCGTTTTTAACTTTGTTAACAAACCATACCAGCATTCAACTGGAGTAATTTCGGTAAACCACGGAAATCTAAAATCAAGAAGGCCAGGGCCGAATATCAAACCAGAGTCTTGCCAAATACGCGAAAAACATATTGCCGTAACGCAACCTTGCTTGGTAAGGTTAGTATGGACTGATACACTCTACTTTGTTCAACACAGGGCTTGTAGAGGTGGATTCTATAGTATTTCTTAAGAAACCATACCAGCATTCGCTTCAAGTAATTTCGGGAAACAATGGAAAAACGAAATGAGAAAAGCCAGAGTCTGGGATCAACCAATTGTCCTCCTGAACATGCATACAACTTGTTACAGTTACGCCACCTTGCTTGTTAAGATTACTGCAGATATCAACACCCTACTTGATAACAACGGTATTACTGCTAGAGGGATCCCCTTTTACCTTTGTTAAGATACCATTCTAGCATTCGCATGGAGTGTTTTCGGGAAACTATGGGAAACGGAAATCAGGAAGGCTAGAGCCGGAAGTAAAACCAGGGTCCTCCCGAATACTTGAAAAACTTGTTACCATTACAGAACATTGCTCGGTAAGGTTACTAGGGACTTCTGCGCCCTAATATGTAAAATAACAAGGATGGTAGAGGTCGCTGCAATAGATTTTCTTAAGAACCATAGCAGTATTCGCGTGAAGTGTTTTCGGGGGAACATGGAAAACCAAAATTAGGAATTCTAGAGTCGTGTATCAAACCATGGTCCGTCCGAATACGCGTACAACTTGTTACAGTTATGCCACCTTGCTTGGTAAGGTTACTACAAATGTCTACATCTTCAATGGTACATTGACATCGCTGCGAGAGGAATCCCGTTTTACTTTAGTTAAGAAACTTTACCAGGATTCACCTTGAGTGTTTTCGTAAAATTATGAAAAACCGACCTAGAAGGCCAGACCCTGGACACAAGCCATGGTCCTCCTGAATACGAATACAACCTTCGCTGTTTCATTGCCTTGATTTGTAAGATTAATAGAGATGGCCATAACCTACTTGGTACAATAATGACAGGTCTGCGAGAGCAGTCCGCTGTTACATTTGTTAAGAAACCATACCAGCATTCACATAGAGTGATTTCGGACATAACCATAGAAACCCGAAATAAGGAAGGCCAGGGCAGAGAGGAATCCAGTTTTATCCTCGTTAAGGAACATCAACACCATACTTGGTAAAATGACAAGGCTCAAAGAAAAAACCACTTTTACTTTTGTTAATGAACCATACCTGCATTCGCCTAGAGTGATTTCGGGAATACCATCGCAAACTGAAATCAGGAAGGCTGAAACCGGGGAATCATATTATGGTACTTCCGAATACATGTATAACTTTTGCCATTATGCCACCTTGCTTTGCAAGGTTAGAAGAGATTGCTACAACCTACTTGGTACGGTATTGGCATGGCTATGAGAGGAGTCAGCTGTTGCTTTTGTTAAAAAAAATAATACCAGCATTCACCTGGTGTGAATTCGGAAAACGACTGAATCCAAAATCAGGGAGGCCAGAGCATCGGGATCAAAACAGGATCCTCCCGAATATGTGAACAATGTATTACTGTTATGCAACCTTGCTTGGTAAGTTTTCTATGAACTATTTACTACACCTAATTTGTACAATGACGGTGCTGGTAGATGTGGATGCCATAGAATTTCTTAAGGAACCATACCAGCATTCGCCTGGAGTGTTTTCGAGAAACCATGTAAAATATAAATTATGAATGTTCTGGCCGTGGCTTAGACGAGGGTCCTCGCGAATACACATACAATAAGTTACTGTTATACCACTGTGCTTCCGAGTGTTACTAGGGACTGCTACACCCTACTTTGTACAATGACGGGGCTGGTAGAGGTGGTTTCAAATCCTTTGCTATGAAACCATACCAGAAACTATCTGGATTGTTTTCGACAAACCATGGTATGGATCAGTCAAAGCAATGCAACCAGTATCTGCTTCCTCTCTCCACAACTTATATCCATAACGAATAGGCTTTTCCATCTTGAATTGTTTGCATCCAAGTTTTCTAAAATATGACACAATGGTTTCATAAACACTGTGATTTTTACAGAAGGGAGCCCTCTTAATTATCAAGAAAAATTTAAACATTTACATATGATGGTATATAGACAGATACTAAAATTAACTTCAGGTGAAGTATTCTAACTACAGCAGCTTCAAAATTAAATTCATAAAAAAAATTGCAAATACCTGTAACATCAAAATTGACCCCCTCCCTTACATATATACAAGCACCACCTCTTTTATGGGTGGGATCTACGGCAATACATACTAGCTTGGTTAATGATAATTATTTTCACATTTTGGCAGGTGTGCAAACAACACCAATGTTCATTTTAAGGTTTGTTAAGCATTATCTCTAGCATTTCACACTTTTCCTTTAAGGATTGAGCATTCGGATGTAAAATCTTAACATTATTACCACCTTCAGGTTCAACATGCACTGTATCGTTTACTTGGCTGAAATTCTGTTTGATTCTTTCTTTGATCCCTCCTCTAAAAATTATAATTTCCATTAATTAACTTCTTATTTACATTAGAACTAGATTGATATCTGGAAAAATGCTTAGTGACCAATGTACCCTTAGGCCATACAGAAAAATCGAACACTATAACATAACTATCACCAAGTAATCCCACCTTAAATGAATTATATCCAGGATATCTGGTTTGAAGTTCATCAAACTGAACTTAAACACCAAGGGCGGCCTTAACGTGGTGTACAACCTCACAACTGGTAACTGATGGGTTTAACCTAGATATAAAAATCCATCTTAACCTTTCCACCGCAGTCACATTAATTTTCGAACTTGATTTAGCTGTACCAAAGACAAATTTAATTTCCTTGCTTGCTCTGTCAGCGCCACTGAAATGCATAGGCCCACGTCCTGTAGAATAACTCCTGTCAGTTGAATCCGTATTTTCTGCAGCTGTAGGTTCCTATTTCCCACCTTGTCCTGCAGTTTAATGCACACTTTAATTAACAGTAGAATCCACATTACGTTTTCCTCATTTCCGAAAAGTTGGATTAAAAGAAGATATCTTGTTCGCATAAGTGTCCTTAGGCTAACTATGTTCATCAAGCGCAAGAAACAACACAGTTCTAGTACTGTCTTCGGTAGTGGGTATTCAGTGATGGTGGCCACATGGTCTGGTAATGGAATATCACCTTATGCTCTGACTAAGAATCCTAGAAACTGGTCTTCATGTCGGCAAATGAAAGATGCCCAAATATGGAATCCATAAACCTTTTGAGTTATAGTGCTTATTTGCGTAAACCACATGTAAGTTTTTAAAATTCGATGATACTAAATTGCATTATGATTTCTGTCCTTCGTATATTTGCAAAGGCCACTGAGATATGATGAAAAACTCTCACAAGGCCAGTCTTTGAAATTATGTGCGTACCATCAAGTGCTCTGTTGAAATCCTTAAGGTAATTCACAGGATACCTCTCTGGTTTAGTGATGACTTTCACTGCACGGTTATATCCACATGAATGCCATAACCCAACATTCTTGATTGTAATTCACAAAAGGCTTGCCCAACAACTTTTTGAAGGATGACAAACACCCATATTCATCATTAGCTGAAATTTGATTTTTGCTGCTGCTAGCTTGTTTTGTGGAAGTCGCCAGGCTTTGGCATAAACCTGGGGGCCGTTAATTTCTATCGTATTAGTTACCTAACAAGAGGGCGCAACAAATGTTGCACTTGTCTGGAGGCAACTAGGGAACTCTTTAAACAGATTAGCGTAGCTATGGTTCGGATGAATAGTGTGGAGTTCACTGACGTCGGAGTTGGATGAAATGGTACACATGGCTGCCAACGAAGTGTTTGCATCTAATAGTTGCCTATTTGATATATATCAGGTAGCGAATCAAGGTGCTTGAGGAAAAATCTACTCATATTATTGGAGTCCACTTATTTGTTAGTACAGATGGCTGTACATATGGATGGCGTAGCCCTAATTCAAGTTTGAGCACTCGTTCCCGATATCTCTGTTCATACTACCATTTCTGCATTTAGTTCTTTAGATTCAGTTTTGCTTTTACTTTCCACGTGGTTCATGAGAGGTATATCAGAGATATTTGCACCAGTAAACAGGATAATTCTTAATTAAACAGACACCTTTTGAGAGGTGGTTCCTGACGAAAAAATATGCCGAAAACATACATACGACTTTTAGTCTAAAGTGGATATTAAGGGCGCTGTGTACGCTTAAAGTACGAAGTTTGAAAATGTGTTCGCGAACGTAAATAAAAAAATCAATGCAACATTAACGAACAATTATTTCGTATAAAGTTTACTTAAACGAAGTTGTCAAAAGGGCCCGTACACATTTTGTCAAATCATGCCTTTGACAGTATTAAATCAATAGCAGAATCAAATAACAATCCATTTATTTGTGCAAAAAGTGGTAACAATGCATTTAAATCAAATTATTTTGAGCGATTTATAAAGAATACCACCCATGGAACAAAAAAGGTTCCTTTGATGTAATATTCTCAAGGCTCTCTTTCTCGGTCAAATTCGTTGTGAAGTTTTTTCGTAAGTTACGTTTTAAGACCTGGTGCTATGCAACCTGTGTAACGTAAGCAATGCGGGTTGTCTACCACAAGTGTGCTATGTTTTACGGGCATTTAGGTCATGTATATCACGTAAATTGTCACAGATTCACCTATTAACGACTGAATAATAATACCAATTGAAATGGCGAGACAACAATCATACGTATAAATTACAGATATCTGTTGCCTGTACTGCTCTTTACACCGCCGTTTGTGCGGTGTTAGTGTTCACAAAATAAGATACAGAGACGTTCCCGGATTTCGGCACACCACTGGCAATGCTGTAGAAAGGACTGTTACGTGCTAACCCACTTGTCTGCTTTTATCGAGTGGTGTTTATTTATTCAACTAAATTTTGTTCTGTGTAGCACAACTGTGCACATTGAGTCGCCAGGTAATAGCATTTACTTACCTCAATGGAAACTCAAAACCATTCGTTTACCTCATTCGGTGAATTTTAGTGTCCTACTACGTTGTGAGCAAACCACCAACTCTCGTTTCGTCACGTGGGCTAGATGACACCGCAATCGACACCAAGAACCCTCGAAACAAGTTGGAAGTACCCATAATGTGTGCCAAACATTCTTCCAATTGCTCCTCAATGAATTCCTTTATGAGAAAATATTAATGGATCTACCAAATGTAAACAATCACGTAAGAAATAAACATTTCAACGGTATGCAAACGTTTTATTTGTAATAACAATCTTACCCATGCTGTGTTTCTGTAATGTCATAAAGCAAGAGTAAATGGGTTGCACATTTCGCGCCGACGCAAACGAAGGAATAACGATGCGTGTTTGCACAGTTGGAGTAGTGTCTTGTACAGTGAAGGTGGTACAACATTGTTTATAATGGAGCGGTTCACTTGGACAGAACGCACCGACATGATGCTGGCGTAAGGAGCAGCTCATGGACGTTGCACGTTGCACATTGTACGTTGTATTTATCAAGAGCGGCACCCAAACCGACAAGTTCCACATTATACCACGTTTTTGTCAATTGATCGGCGGCTGCAGGAGAGTGGATCTTTTACTAGGGCTGACGGGAAGGGTCGTGGTCGTGCTGTGAGGACGCCTGTCTTGGAGGGAAGGATATTACGTCAAGTGGAGCAGAATCCAGATACCATCACACATGCCATTGCGCGCAGATTACGAACAAGTCAAGCAACTGTGTGGTGTGTGCTTCCTGATGATTTACTACGCCCCTACCATCGTCAAAAGGTGCAGGTAATGGGACCTCGTGACTACCCACAACGCTTGCAGTTCGCCACGCGGTATCTACAACAATGTCAAGCAGAGCCTCAGTTCGCGAAAAACATTCTTTTCCCCGATGAGGCGTGCTTCACGCGAGATGGTGTGTTTAACTCGCGTAATATGCATTTGTGGGATGCAACAAATCCTAGAGGCACGTTTCAACGTGGGCATAAGGAACGATTCTAAGTGAACGTATGGGCAGGAACTAACCATAAATATTTGATTGGGCCATACAATTTGCCTGGACGATTAACCGCTAATGATTACCGAATTTTCCTGGAGACAGCACTACCAGAACTACTAGAGGATGTTCCACTGGCTGTAAGAAATGTTATGTGGTTTCAACATGATATGGCGCCAGCACATTTTGGTGTAGGTGTGCGTGATTATTTAAACACGAGGTTTACAGGTCATTGGATAGGGCGCGGAGGACCAGTATGGTGGCCGCCACGTTCACCAGATCTCTCTGTGCTCGACTTCTTCTTGTGGGGTTACAAGCGTTCACTTGTTTATGAGACTCCAGTGAACAGCCAGTCAATGACACGTATGTACTCTGTGCATGGACGTCAACGGTGGAAATACTGAGCATTTATTGTAAGCAAATTACAAGTACACATTATAACACGACTTTGTTCTGCAGTAGGGTTGTTGATTGTGCTTGATCTTTGTATTATGTTTATTTTAGTTAGTTTGTGTAACTATACTGTAAGTAGTTGTCAATAAATCTGTAGACGATATTTGTATGATAACTAGTAAATTGTCGTGAGGTTCTTGCTACCATTAAAATAACTAGAACTGACACATGATGTAGCGTATAATGTTTTACTTTGGGTGGCTACGTGTAGTGTAGCAATGGTGTCGGGTGATATACAACCATGCACGAGAATGTTCTCGCACACCATTTTAACTTTATGAGGCTGTATTGCAATATCTACATGGTCAAAAATATTACTACAGTAAAGATTTCTTAGAATATTGATTTGCTGCATTAATGAATATTTAAATTTATTAGTTTGGTAATGGAAAATGTCTCGTGAACGGCAACAAAACCTCACCGAGTTACGTAAACTAAGTAAAGTACGGAACTTGTTTTGATCTCTGTTGGAGGCATTGTCTGACCAGTTTATGAGAATAATCACGCTCATAAATAGTATCAGGTTAAATAAATAAATTTCTTTCCAAGCACGCAAAACATGATGGATACTGCCAGACAACTATTGTCTAGGGCGTAGCCAGTCGTATGCCGACATCCCACTTCGCCTCTTTCAATAACGTTGTGACACATTATGTGAACATTAATAACTCCTCCAAAATGGCAGTTATAAGTCCAGTACAGCCAATAAATGCCTTCAATGTATATGAATGTTTACGTATGTGTATCGTTAATATATCATATTCGTATTATTTTTCAGTTGTCATTCAGTGAATCTATGTAAAAAGATGACATACAGGGCTTGCATACCCACAAAATGTATGTGTAAAACTAAGCGCCCGTGTGGTAGACAACCCGCATTGCTTACGTTACACAGGTTGCATAGCACCAGGTGTTAAAACGTAACTTACGAAAAAACTTCACCACAAATTTGACCGAGAACGAGAGCCCTGAGAGTATTACACCTAGGAACTTTTTTTTTGTTCCTTGGGTGGTTTTCTTTATAAATCACTAAAAAAATTATTTAAATGCATTGCTACCACTTTTTGCACAAATAAATGGATTGTTATTTGTTTCCGCTAGTGATTTAATATTGTTAAGGGCATGATTTTACAAAATGTATACGGGCCCTTTTGACAACTTCGTTCATGCAAACTTTGAACGAAATAATTGTTCGTTAATGTTGCAATGATTTATATTTACGTTCGCGAACGCATTTTAAAACGTCATAACTTTAAGCGAACACAGCGCCCTTAATATCCACTTTAGACTATAAGTATGTTTTCGGCATATTTTTTCGTCAGGAATCACCTCCCACAAGGTGCCTGTTTAGTTAAGAATCAACCTGTATATGCGAAGTCTACATAATGAATTCGCGCCTGTAATAAATAGGCGGCAAGAACTTCAGCTCGTAATGTTTGCTGTCATCAGTGACAAGTCTTGACATTTTCTAACTTAGCCACAAAGTAGCATGGTGGGATATATTTACTAGCGTTATCTCTGAGGTTGTGACACCAGAAAGTTTCGTATTTCTGTTTCTCAGTTCTCGACAGATAAGTTGGGGATGTTTCTTGATGTGTGAGACTAGAAATGGCATCGTCGTTCGTTTTGGGCAGTGTACTTGCGGTCTTGATCTCTCTGTACCATTGTCGCCTGCTTGAGCACTGCACGAAAATGCAAATATACAGGATGTTCACAGAAAACCGAGAAACTCCGGCAGGTGATTCCTTGTGAAAAATAAAGCAGGAAACATGTAAGGCACTTTGTACGTAATCGTGATATTAAAGGAGAAATGCGCCTCTGAAAATCAAATTTTAAAACTTTGATTTCCCCATAAACCAATCAGTGATCGACGTAAACTGACAAAACTCAGAATATTACTTCAAGACTATATGGCCGACAAACCGACTGTAAACACTAGTTGATATCTTCTACCCTTACGGAAATAAAAGGGGTGGCATCCTTTAAATTACTGACAAATTTTTTAGCATCATGATAATCCAACATTTAAGAGCAAATTATTGGGAAATGTGACCTTAGTAATAAAAAAGATCCTCTTATAGCGACAGTCTAGGACGCATAGTTGTCGTGAAAAACGCACGTCAAGTATTGGCGTGGTGAAACACAGCCTAGAGTGTAGGCAACACTGCGTACACTAGTGTCTGGTTTATTCCGCAGTGCCGCACAGACGATGGTGGACATTCACTGTAAATATCACGTACCGTAGCTTAAATAGCTCACATTACCGTAACCAACACTTTGTTCCTGGCTTAATTTGTGTATGTGTGTTAAAAAAACATAAATGTGCAACTATGTGTCCTAGGCAGTCGCTACAATAAGAAATTTTTTATTACTAAGGTCACATTTCCCAATAATTCACTCTTAAATGTTGGATTATCATGACGCTAAAAATTTTGTCAGTATAGAGGATTCCACCCCTTTTATTTTCGTAAGGGTAGAAGGTATGAACTGGTGTTTACAGTTGGTTTGTCGGCCTTATTGTCTTGAAGTAATATCACGAGTTTTGTCAGTTTACGTCTATCACTGTTTGGTTTATAGGAAAATCAAAGATTTAAAATTTGATTTTCAAAGGCGAATTACTCCTTTAATGTCACGATTACGTACAAAGTGTCTTGCACGTTTCCTACTTTATTTTTCATAAGGAATCACCTGCCGGAGTTTGTCGGTGATTTTTGTGAACAACCTGTATATGCAGTCATTTTTACTATTTTGTCTGCCAAAGTATCGATACCATCGCTATTAGTGCAAAGATTAGCTCGTACATTGACATAGGTCTTAAGGACTCGTCATGAATTTTATATCAATTTATTTCGCGTATTTTTCACACGAGGTGTAAGGGTTTAGTCTCGCAAGCATGTGTCCACAAAAAAGGGGCTTGGATTTCTGCTGGTCTAATTTTACAAATCCAGTTAATAAGCTTTGTTTGAAAATTGAATGTCGAGTTTTAAGATAATAGTTTGGAAATTAAGTCAAACACCAATTGAGCTAACTCACTCCCTATAAATCCTAACACACAGTATTATTAAGTAGTCTCATCAGATTTTTTTTTTTTTTTGCAATTTTAAACTAAGACTCTATTTGAAGGAACTGAATGTTAAATATATCTTTTAAAGACATTGTAATCTTAACAGATGCTCGGTACACTTCCCTGATAGTGTAGTTTCTTTCGTCCTTGCTTAACATATTTGTTGAATTAAAGTGTTAATATGTGTTAAATAAAATTATTACAGCGAGTTGACCTTTATGTTTGTGTGGATTAGCAATTCAAGCTACACCTAGTACTTAATCACATGTCATTTAACTTTCACTTGCGTTGAGTGGTTATAGCATCATACACTCACTGATAAGCATTCCATTGTAATTATATCAAAATCTTGACATTACTTAAGTGTCTCGGATCACATCGGGGTCCCCAATTGGTAGAAGTTCATGATCAGTAAATTAATGTATGAATGATTGAAAACGTTTAATCAACATCTTAGCACAACAATATATTATGCACTGTTGTTCATAACACATAAAGTCACATTACTAAATTTGCTAGCACATTTACACACAAAAATAAACACATCTTCTTGTGAAGTCTACTGACAATTATCCTTGCTTTGGTCACCTAAGAGGAATTTGGGACAGCTAACATTACTTAGTTTAGTGTTGACAGGAACCTGTCCTTTCGAAGTAACAATGGTTGAGGAACTATTGAAGAAGTGGGCCAAATATTTGTCACATTTCTTTTTCAAAAATCGTTATTCTTCAACAAATACTTTTACTCAATAACGAATTGCATTTTAAAACTTCATGAAAATTGAATGACTTTAGCCTCCCAATGTTACTTTGAAGTATGTAATGCGTCCAAGCTTTGTAAGAAGAATTTTCGACATGTAAAAAACACACAATTGTACGACTTGCTATCAGTGGCGAAGCGTGGACGTGTTCCGAGGCAAGCACTATAATTTCCTACTATACACTTTGAGCAGGTTACAGTTGTGTTGCTGAGACCTAGGTGTATTACTGAGAACTAGTTCCTCGTCTCTTACACGCTACTGGCTGAGGAGTGTACCTGCCCCTACCAGTCAAATTGTTTCACGTACAACTGAGAGTTCTGTACAGTCACTGCTAATCACAGCTTGCCCTAGAATACTTCACGCTTCGCAACTGCTTGCAATCAAAAAGTTTCTGACCAAAAATATCATATGTGCGCAGCTTGTGTGAAGGTTTGCCATAAGAACCTGCAGTCTGGATGGAGGACAAAATAAATGTTTAAAAACTAACTTGCACGTGATTTCTCTTCTTTTCCGTCAACACTTATTAAGAAGTGCTTTTATTTTCAAAATTTAGTCGCCCAGTTAGACACAGTTTTGTACGTTTTATGTTGAATGACATAATTACATATTTGAGGAATTTTTGTTATTAAAGGTATTTTTTGCAATAAAAGTAATAACAACGTACACTGTTTAGAACACTTAATGCAGTAAAATGTTTTTTTTTTCAACAAAAATTTTAAATACTTTGTTGAACCTAATGTTTTGTGAAAATAGGGCACATAGGACTTCAACTTTATTTAAAATGTATAAATAAGAAATGTTTCTTTTCAAACGTTATAATTTTGGCTCTTCTTCATTGACAGTAAACTAATTTTATTTTGAAAGGGCGGAATTGTTTGCTTTCCGTTAAAATATATTGAGAGGTATAGAACTTAAAAATTAGAATTAGATTATCTAAGAATTAAATTTTGGAATATGTGCACTTTTCCATAGACAGCCACATAGATAATAGTTTACTACAACGTTTGGTCGAAATAGTTTTGTCTGGTATTCTTATGGTAATATTCCAATAAGTTTTTATTTATAATATTATCTTATGTAATGTGAAATATATAAGTTATATTGTATTTCATTGATCAAATTCAATATAAGCTTTACACATTTCACTGAAAGTGTTAAAACAAAACGTTTTCTTCCTCTTTTTATGGCGTTGTGAATTTTATATTAGCAATTGCTTTTAATGACCAACATAAACATAATTCACTCTCCATGTCTTTCTCACCGGCTGAGTAAATGCCTATTTAACCTTCGTTGCAATATATTCATTATAAATAAATTTTAGGCATTATAATATAGGATTCGACCTATACTACAGATATCGTATTAAGTCATATAGTGGTTGTTTGCAGTCCAGTTCACATACATTTTTGTATAAATCTTTGGCCACAGACATACCGAGCCACGAAGTTTTATAAACATTTTGCTTTGTTTTTATGACTGTACTAACAGTCCCCCGCGGCTTTGTTCGCGAGTATTATTCGTAACTGATAATATTAACATTAATTAAAAAACCTCTTTGTACACAAGATTGATACTTCAGTCATCAAGTGTTAGAATGTACAAGCGGCTAGTTGAACTAATTCTGCAGCAGGATAAGTAGCTATAGCTGTCCACGCGAAAAGCAGTCTTAAGTTTGTCCCTGCCACTAACAGCGATTTCGCCTGGGCCTTATTTATAGCCCTGCCTATTTGACGTTGTGGGGTAATTACAGACACCTAAGGTAAGAGATTAATCGAATGAGAAACATCTGTTTATCCTGTGCACAACCATTGGTGACGGTGCCGTCAATTATATATTTTCAAAATATTCACTTTAATTTTATTGACATTACAAAGTTTCAGAGGGTAAAGGTTTCGCGGAAACGTATTTGGTGCCTCAAACCTGAGATTAGTGAGATGATATATCGTCGGTTTACAGCCAAAAGTGACAAAGTCTAAATGAGATAAAATCATAAAAATGCTAGGAATATGTATATGTTGTTCACGAACAATTGCCCAAGTTTAAAGTCTATTCGTAGTTTCGTACTGTTGTGTCACAGTATAGTAACATACCATACTGTTGTTAATATCTAAAATTTAATACGGTTTTTAAACGAAATAGCATTTATGACTCAATCACTTTTGGCAGTATACCGACGATATGCCAGCTAATATTGTAGAGGAACCTAAGTGGAAAGCGAACTGCAATTTTACACCTTTTAAACGACTACATGTAAATTGCACTAATTGGATCTGCCTTGTAGTTTTTGTGTGTCACAATTGAACGTTCGCACGCAGCTTTTAACGGAATTCGAGCCCAGAACCTCCCTGAATTTAGACCTGAGTAACAAACAACTGCGTCACGTAACGTCGAAATAATTCATGAAAATATAATTTTATTAAAAAAAATATCTGTGTCCTGGGCTCATAAAGGTTGTACAACACCACGTCTCGATAAGTTACTGTAAAGTGAAACTCCAGTATAGGTTGTTTCTTGATGCTCGTTCCTTCTTTTCGGATCGTCTGCCTTGGATATTGACCAACTTAGTTTTATTCTTAATAATCACGTTTCTTATAAAGAAAAAAAATTACAGACACATTTTTTAAAATATTTACGTAAGCATCACTCTGACGCGAACAACACCTCAATATCGCTACTGGTTAGATAGATATCGTGGGTTGATGGAAAATAAATTTTGTGCTTTTTCACCCTTTTGGGTGTTGAATTTCGAAATATTTTAAATTTACATCTTAGACATTTGTATAAGTATCCAACTGAAGTGTAAATCACATCGCTAGCCCGTTCAGTTGAATTAAAATCGATCATTCACTAAAAAAAACACATATCACCCCTGCACACTATTGAGAAATCGAATTT
>PNEQ01032705.1:27117-73521 GCA_003012365.1 Medauroidea extradentata
GACGGGTTCGATAGATATCGAGGATTTATCTAAAACAAGTTCAAGGTCTTTTCACCACTTAAGAGAGTAAATTTCGAAAAACCCTTGAATCACGTTTTAGAATACTTTATTGGTATCTCGTGGACGTAAAAAACACAACATTAGCCCGCTGGGTTCAAGATATATAGACGATTAATTGACAACGCTTTTCACCACTTTTCACCCCTTTTCACGTCCTTAGGTGGCGAATTTCGAAAATTCCTGAAAATACTTTTTAGGTATTTGAGTAAGCATCAATCCTAAACAAAAATCACGTCTCTATATAAAAAATTATGGGATCGATATATATCGAATGTGAGTCGAAATCTCATATTACCCCATTTTTAACCAGTTTAGGGTCAAATTCGGAAAATATATTTTAAATGGTACTTGGGATATTTACAAAAGCACCAATTTAAAGCAAAGAGCACTTCGATATCTCGATTGATTCGACAGATATGGAAGGATAATCGAAAACACATTTCACGTGTTTTCACTCCTTTAAATAAAGAATTTCGAAACGTCTTTGAGTCCTGTCATAGACATTTGTAAAAGTAACCAATAAAAGTTAAATTCACGACGATAGCCAATTGTGTTTCAAAGATATCGACGATTCATAAAAAAACACATTTGCCCCTTTTTACTGCCTGGGGGTTGAATTTAAAAAAAAACCTAAAACTACTTTTTGGATATTTACGTAAGAAATATTTTGAAGTGAATATCAACTCTCTATCCCGAAGCGTTCGATAGATATCGATAGTTGATTGGAAACACATTTTAGGTCTTTTCAGCCCCTTAAATGTTGAACTTCGAAAAATCCTTGAATTGGCTAATATGCATTTTTACGAGTGTCCTACTAAAGTAAAATCACGATGATTGGCTGTCGGGTTCGAGCTCTATCGACGTTTCTTCGGAAACACATTTTACCCCTTTTCACCCCCTTAGAAGTCGAATTTCGAAAAATCCCTTCTTAGTGCTCGCCTACGACCTGAAGGGAACCCCCACAAAAATGTCACGATTCTAGGCCCAGTGGTTTGGGCTGCAGTTTGTCAGTCAGTCAGTCAGTCAGCTTTCATTTATATATATATATATATATATATATATATATATATATATATATATATATATATATATAGATAATATTGTATTTTCCGAGGAAATATGGTTTCCAAGGTTTCTCACTACTTCACGTAGCGTTTTATGATTTGATCAGAATCGTGACCAGGTTAAGGGCCATAATCGATACCAAAGCTAGGTGTGCTAGGAGTAATAACGAGACGGAGGCGAAGGAACTGCGTGAAAAAAAAAATGAAAGTTTTGTTTGGAACCTTTTGGACTAAGGAAGAAAATTTTATAAAAGAAAAGGAAGAATACGTTCGAACTGCAACCAAGATATCACGTATGCGATGGAGCTGCGAAGACATTGGGTTGAGGACGACAGAAGAGAATATTTCAGCTAAAAATGTCCTGGAACTGAATCTCCGGTAGTTTGGTCAGATGCTTGGATAGGAAAAAGCATACATTTTGCATTTTGTCGGATTTCGGAACTTCGAGAAGTCGCAACTTCTACTGCCCACCTACGCCGATGATCGCCGGTAGGAAGAGGCTTATCCGAGGTCGATTGGATATTTCCACTACATCGCTGGAGCTGAAGAAGATGTCAGGCCAATTTCCGAGCCTGAATTTGCTGTCGGGAACCCAGGGGCCAGAGCTCAACGAGGTATCTTTCCTGTAGACCTCATTCGCAAGGGCGGACGTCTGCCATCCACTGAATCGGGAGAAGTGGATTTCCTCCCAGGGTACTGTGTCAAAGAATCAGAAGTCCGGCAAACTCAGTCTTTTATCCGCACACTACACTCTATCACAAACTCAGCCGCTATTTTCTACCCATCTTGGAAGTCACCTACTTAAATGTCTGCCAGAAAATGCACCTAGTTTTGGGAATAAGTCTGGTACCTTATCCTGTTCGCTAGTTAGTGTAATAAAGTATGGTCACGACGCATCATTTTATCCATTACACACTTTTGCGACACTGTCCTTAATTTAAGGCGCTTATTTTCCTTTCTAAGTAATCCTGGTATCCAACCCTTGGAAATCATATAAAATATTCTTATCCTCACGCTGACATCATCAACATTATCTAATTAGAATTTAAATGACATACACTCTGAATTATCAATCTTTGATTTCCAGGGGGAGGGTATGCTCAAGTCACTGGCATGCAAATAGTGTGCCGAGGTAGCTACTGAGTTTCGCTAGCCGACCACATATGGAATGTATGAGGTTACCTTGGATTCACGTTAAACACCTTTAATATAAATTTTACTCGCTTGTAAATAACTGGGCTCTTTTATATTACAATATCATTCTGGCAATAACTCTTTGAATAAGAGTGGAAATGTTAGACAGCCATTGAAAAAATAATTCTAAACAGAATTGTTCGCAGTAATCAAAGCCACAATCCCCCGGATTACAGTCCAAAACATCACCATGCAACAAACCACTTATATTCAGTTGCAGTTGAATTAGGTTTACGTGGCTTGACCAGCCGTTGTACGCAACTATTGCAGAATTAATGAAACATGCACAGAAAACTGACCCTGTTTGGCCGGAGCTGCTGTTGAGCGTGGGCGTTATGAAACATCTGGTTCCAGCCTCGTAAATCAAAGTGTAACCGGTTACCACGTAACCCAAGAAATCTGGTCTCATTCGCCACAATGTGTTAACCTCACAAATAAAGACTAAGTGAGCTTCGTACGTAAGTGCCATGAAATGCAACAAGAGAATATGTGAACTTTGTAATTCTCTAGATAGGCGAGGGACCGCGGTTGGCGCATTGGCTAGAGAACTCACCTCCCACAAAGGCGATCCGGGTTCGATTCCCAGTGGGGTCTGTCCTCGGATTGTCGCACGTGAGTATCGTGCCGGACAACCGGGCTTTATCGGGAATTTCCCGTTTCCTCGGCCTCTTCATTTCGGCGATGCTCCATACATCATGTCACATCACCAATGCTAAAGACCTATATGTCAAGTGCTGGCCAAATACTATTCACTTCACTTTTTTAAAGACGAAGAGAATCATAGCCTTTGAATAATCGCCGTAGACAAAAAGGGTTAAATTAGATTTGCGAAAAAAACGTACAAGAACAACCTAGACACACATTTCAGTTCTACAATAACTTCGTTTAATGTGGATTTCAGATACCATTACTAAAAATGAACAAAGAAATGTACCGTAGTTAGGATTTCTACAATAAATTAATCTACCTTCACCCCTGCTAACACACAAAATATCCTAGGTTAAAAAATGGCAAGTTCAGCGTTATTGTACCTTTCATAAAACGCGCTGTTTCACACGTGGTTAAAACGTATTGAGTAACGCAACACTTACAAGTGTAGGAGAAATAAACTTTTCAGTTAATGGAATAGTAATTCTTACTAACAATTTTCCCTGTCACTGTTTCAAGGTTGAATTATGTTTATTTGTGAAGGCAACTCATAAGTGTTGTTGTTTTGCGAACATATGTAAACATGGCTTAATGTGAATTATAGACACGAAAGAACACATTTTACAAGAATCATTCTATAGCTACGAAAGAGAATCCGGAACCATTGGCCTTACTCCGATTTTATAATAAACATGAAGAAACCAAAGTAAATACGAGATAATAGTGTTTAGCTGAAAATAAAAAAACAAAAGGAGAAAAATTATTTTTTACTGCTTAACAATGAACTCATATAAGTTAAAATCTTTTGGATCTAATATTACAGATTAGGGAAATTCTCAAATTCACAGGCAAAGTAATATATTTAAAAAGCGTGCACATATGAGTTATTTGTATGACAGGGTGTATTTATAAGAAACTCGTCTTTGAGGTGTCAAACCAGAGCAGAACTGCATGAAAACACTCATGTGCTACTGTGTCAGATGTACTACTGGCAGTAAATTAACAAGTATCAAATTATTACGTGTAAACAGGACATGTGGAGTTTTAGTAGCAGGTTGATGGAACCTCAAAATTTCTGTGTCTCTAGTAATACAAAATAATAGAGTTCGTCGGTAAAATGTTCTCGATTTGGCATATACTTAAAAATAAAGCATAAACGGCACGGAAGCATACTCTTATCATAAATAGTTCCTTTTCACGTAGTGTATACTGAAATTTTACCGCTCCCACGAAAAAGTCGCCGTCAGTTAACTACTACTTGGAACAAAATCCTGGAATTTAAAAATTCGGGTATTTCCACAGTAAACTGTGTGAATGAGACAAATAATAGGATGAGAAATGAGTGGAGACCGAAAAAATTCGCAGTTCGACTGACCTGTTGACTGTAACCCAAGGATAGTCAGCCTACATTTTCCTTCGGAAAGTAGGCATATGAGATCACCTTTCTGTCTACGCGTGCGTGTGTGTGTTTGTGTTGGTGTGTGTGTGAAAACGAAGTTAGGAAATGGGGCTATCAGTCTCGTCGACAGTGAGGCCATTAGAGAAAATAGTGCTGATGCTTATTTGTTACCTGATCTTTTAGACAAATATTTGCGCTACCATTATGTTGAGGTTATAAAATTAGTCTCAATCGATTAACGTATAAATTCTCGTACCAGTTTAAAGGTGTTCAATTATCGAAGAATAAAACTAAGGTTTATTTTATTCTTTATTTTACGAACACTTTCTGAATATAATTTGGTGAGACTTGTTCGAGTTGATGTAATCAAAATATTTTATGTGAGTGCCATTATGGACACACACGTTTATATTATACTATAATGAACTATTTTAGTAACACGTAACTTAGACAAGTTCTTGGAAATGTTTATCATTACGTCGTTATGTTGGTACAGAGGTGAGCAAATAATCTTGAAACTATATATGTATATATATATATATATATATATATATATATATATATATAATATTGAAACTATATATTTATAGATAGATAGGTTTGAGCTATGCAAGGTGTTGTTTAGTGTATTGGTCGAAACCACGACAGTGTGTGAGTACAAATAAACGACTTGGCGTTACCTGCGACAGTATAATGATTAAATGAAGTGAGGAAAGCTGATGATGTGTGACGGTCGATGACCAGAAGAATGTTGCGGTAGGTAATGGCTGCTGGCTCAAGGTGATGTGGCGGTGCTACCTTATCTCTGGTGCTGCTGTTGGATGACGTCCGGCCCTTGCAAGGTACCCGGCGACCTTGGGCTGTGCCTGAGTTGTTTACCAGTTGACCGCCAAACTAATCGTTCTATTGTTAGCATAAAATTTGGTTTGTTCAAAAATGTGTCGAATGTTAAATTTAAATATATCTTTATATATACAATAAAAGTATTATTTCGTCTTTGTTCGATATGGTAAAATGCTTTCACTTCCGGTTACTTATAAAGTAACAAAATCCATTTTATTTTTCAAAATTAATATGCTTTGATTAGCTATTTACTTTAAGTGAAATAATGTTATAATTCCAATTATTATTTTCGGTGTAACTGAAAGTAAAAAGGGGTATAATATTAGTTTTAAATTAGTTTATTTACCTTTGTGTTCTCGACAGTGTAAATAATTTAAATGCGTTAATTTACTTATATAATCTGATAAGATTGTTAAGATGTTTTAAGAGCAACATTTTTTAAACTGAAATAACTGCATTACATTTTACCTGAGACTGTGATTCAGGAAACAGTTAGAGGAGAAAAGAACACAGACAATAAAAATTACAAGACGAACAATAGGGAAATATTGGCTTTCTGACTTCCTATTGGGGATCGAAGGCTAGTCGTATTCGGGCACAGCAATAGTAGGGAAATGGCTCAGCTGGCGCAGGGCCTGGGGGCACGGTCGTAGAAGTACAGGTCTGGACACTCGCTTACCTACCAATGTATTTCGCTTGACCCCCTTGTTGTTTGGCTGTAGTTCGTCAAGTTACCGAGAATATTGTGTTTTGCTGGCGCTTCAGTTAGGGCGGTCGGACCCAAACTCCGCCCACTTTTTTCCACGGTTAAATTTATAAAGTAAATAAAGTTTGCTGGAGCCTTTTCCTAAATTTGTGAGCGAAGGAAGAATTCGTAAATTTATAAAATATACGTTTTGATAAATTGAAAGGAAGTGGGCGGAGTTTGAGTCCGACCGCCCTACTAACTGACGCGTCAATAAAACACAATATTCTCGGTAACTTGGTGAACTACAGGCAAACAACAAGGGGGTCAAGTTTCCAGCCGAGTGTCCAGACCTGTTCTTCTACTGCCGTGGCTGGGGGCTGTGGAGCCGTTGATGAAGCAATCGCCGTAACGTCACATTCTGCCATCTTGGATTACGTCACTGTCCGCCATCTTGTTTGTCGTCACTGTCCGCCATATTGTTTGACGTCCATCATGTTTGATAACGTCACGTCCGCCATCTTGTGTTTGGTTTTTGGATTTTCCAAATTGTTTTTTTTTTTCGACTCTCACTTGTCTTACGTGATCTTATACTCAGCCGCCATGTTTGTTTATGTCGTCTGCTTGTGATGTCACATTTTTTTCGACTGTCACTTATTTTCGTCCGTGCATGACATCATGATTCCAACGTTGTGTGCTAGACGGCGCTGGTGTCGACATGTTTGTTTTCTCCGTTGTAAGCTAGGCAGCGCTGCAGTCGCCATGTTTGTTTTCTTTGTCGTCCGCTAGGCGGCGCTGGTGTCGCCATGTTTTTTACGTAGTTGTCTGCTAGAGTGCGGTAGTGTCGCTGTTGCTGTTGCGGGTGAAGTTGCTTGTGTTTGTATATGGGATAATGGTCCTTATGATTACATTTTTTTTATCAAGTTAAACATTTTAGTTCGCCGGGTGTGAGATTCTATCTTGCAACCTTTAGCGTTAGAAAGTATGACGTACGCTCTAGTTGACTGAGCTACGGATGCATTGGTGATGGACATAGTTTAAATGTGGTATTAATTAAAATAACTTTTCGTGGTAGATAAAATATCAGATTTAATTTAATATGCTAATACGATATTATGTAAAATTTATTTCTTATATCATAGACTACTTTTAAAAATGTATATAAGAAATGGTTTTCCTTTAGTAATAATTCCTTCCAGCATAGTTACTTAATACGATTTTATTTAAAGTTTTTCTTATAGCATAGATGTGGTAATTGTTATATAAATATTTTCCTAAAGCATAGTTATGTCTCAAAACATATTTATTTAGCTATGCATAGTAAGTTTAAAACAAATCAAGAGATTTTCCCGCACGCACGCATGTTTTACTGTGTCCTATTTCAGTTTTTAAGCATATACACGACCTCTTGTCAGTTTCTAAGCATAGGTACCGATTATTTCAAAGCTATTTAACATATGTCTATACGAGATTCAAAACGCTTACTCATATTTAGACCGAGAATAAGTTTATATGACTAAATATGCGCTGTCAATTTTTAAGCATAGTTTTTGATTATTTCCAAACTATTATTCGTATGTCTAGGAAATTGAAGATGCAGACACTTGTTTAGAAACAGAATAAGTTACTATGAATTGATAAAAGCTTTGTCAGTTTGTAAGCACAGTCCTTGATTACTTCCAAACTGTCATATGTCTACGAAATTCAAAACGCAAACACACATTAAGTACCAGAATAAGTTAATATGACTAGATTAACGCTTCGTTAGTTTGTAAGCGTTTTTCACGATTATAAACAATCTATTGTTTTTAAGCATAGTTCTCGATTATTTCCATACTATTTGTCATATGCCTATGAAATTCAATCCGCAAACACATATTAAGTACCAGAATAAGTTAATATGACTATATACACGTTTTGTCAGTTTTTAAGCATAGTTCTCGATTATTCATAACCTATTTGAAGTATGTCTAGGAATTTATAATGCGGACACGTATTTAAATACAGAATAAGTTGATATTACTAGATACGTGCTTTGCCAGTTTTTAAGCATAGTTATCGATTATTTTCAAAATATTAGTCATATGTTTATGAAATTTAAAATCCAAAAATATATTAAGTCCTAGAATAAGTTGGTATGACAAGGCGTGATCTGTTAGTTTGTAATCTCTGTTATCGATTATTTTCAAACTATTTTGACATATGTCTATGACATTTAAAATGCAGACACGTATTTAGATACAAAAGTTGGTATGACTGCCTAAGAATTCTGTTAGCTCGTAAGCGTAGATCACTATTCATGACGTCACGTGACATCGCTATGTCTTAATCGTTTCCCCGTCGTAGTTGTAAAGGTATTTTACATGTTTACAATTGTTGCTAGACAACCAGCACAGAACTTTGCTTCTGCCATTGTCGAATAGATAGAATCGTAGTCGGTCATCTTTTGTTTTTTCCAACATTGTCAATTAGGCCGCGCTAGTGTCGTCAGCCATCTATGTTTCCCCATTTTGCGCGGTAAATGACACGCTCTTAACTGTCGATTGTTAAGGAGTACGCCCCTGAGCCGATTGTATGTGGAATCGTTCTTCTAGTCGTATTTTAATTTTGAGTGTACTAAATAATATATGCTTCATCGTTAGGTGGTGTCAATCTATCGATAGGTATCGAGTCATTATATATACGACTGCAAATAAAAACATAATTTATGACTATTCCTGCCCAGAATATGGTAATGTGAAGGGATATGAGTTATGATATTTTTAAAATAAAAGTTATCGTAGCCGTTGACATTATACTTTAAAATTCATAATTTTTACGTGACAATTGACGATACCAGCGAATGTGTATACATACGTTCATTAAAAAAAAAAAAAATGTGTTTATATATTTAACTACTGTATCTAATTGTTAAAATGATTTTGAAAATGCGTAATTTTATGGCAGTTAAGTTATAGATTAGGATCGTACTAGTTGATATAATATTAAATGCATTCACAAAGTTAACTATCTAATTGCCAGTACGACTTTTAAATATGCGATTTACGTGCTAGTACTAAATAATACGTGCGGATACGCCCTATAGCATTTTTTCCCCCTAAGAATAGTTGACCAAATTAACTTAATTTAAAACCGTTTATCATTTTAACATTGGACAAAGACATCGCATATTGATATATGTTTAGATATGCACTTTATCATTTTGTAATAGTTATCATGCCAATTTACTGTCAATGAACCTAATGATGTTATTTTTTATATGATACGTAATAAGTTCAGATACTACCTATGACGTTTTACACCAAGGATTGGTAAATATTATTTCGATGCAAGAATTTGAAATTTACAGATACATACACATCAAATCATCAGAAAACTTCATTGTACGATGAATATTAACACTGTATATGACTATAGGGAGCGTGCGATTGAGGCATTGCAAGCTTAGTGGCGCCCCTAGCGGAGACACCAGTTACAACAGAGTGGGAGAGAGTCGTGTCTGGCTAGGGCTCAGATTGCAGATTCTCCTTGTTCACGCTTGCATTTTAAAGGAGTATCTACGGCTACTGGCCGCAGTAACCGACAGATTAGCTTGCAGAAAAGTTTACAATGTCAGCATAAATGTGTACGATTATTTCTGTAGGGTTTGAGAAAATAGAGTTTTCCTCTTACTTTAGGGCGTCTAGGTTAAAGAAAGGTCGAAAATTAAGAGAAAGTAACCATGTATTCGACGTTAAAGAAAGGCTGGGGCATAATTTAGCACATGGCAAGTGTTTGAGAGAAACTAATACACACCAATCTCACTACAATGTTATAATTAAGCTAAATATATACACTGAAAAAATAGTATAGTTGTAGGTGCCATATTTTTGTTAAAATAGTGACAACAAAACAGTTTGGTTGTTGGTAATACTCTGGACAGTTCCTTCGACAATCTGTTTTGTAGAAGAAACAAAGATTCTTGTTGCTTTTACACACCAGATGATAACTTCTACAAAACAGATTGTTGAAGGAACTGTCCAGAGTAGTACCAACAACCAAACTGTTTTGTTGTCCCTATTTTGACAGAAGTATGGTACCTACAACTATACTCTTTTCTCAGTGTACGAATGATGTTTCCGTTCCTTTAAGTTTGGGTGTTACGACATGTAAATACTAAAAACATTTCGTTATTTAATTTCAGATTGATGTAAACAGAAACTTGCTGACAGGTGAACGTCAATGAAAAACAGTTCAGTCAAAATGTTGCAAACACATTGCTGATTGCTGCATTGTGCTTCTTAATAAATTGCGAGAGGGACTCTTCCAAGACAAACAGGCTGCAACAATGGGAAAGACCTACATCTGTACTCGAAGGGCGAGTGTATTGACATTTTCAAATCAACCTGTGCTTACAATGAAAACATAAATTCAACTGCATTTGATAAATGTGAATTATATGAACAAGTTAAACACATTGACTGTACCTTAACACACATTTTGAGAGCGGAAAGTGAGGCAGATAACTATGAAATAGTTAAGACAATTGTACAAAACGTGATAGACAATGCTGTAGAAAAAAAGCGAGAGAGAGGACTTGATCAGATGTTTTAGTTTACTAGAAATTCACAGCTTTCACGTTGTGCATTTGTGTTGTTCAGTTAGAAATGTATCTGATTTTGTCTTAGCACTGACTCCCGTAAATTACGTTGCCATGCTATCCGAACTTGTGCAACAATTTTATAATACTTTTGCAAAAGTTACAACGCAGGAGAAATATAGCATTGCTGTTGAAACAATAAGCCAGTATAAGTGTCCTGTTTGGTTTCAACAAAGAAAACTATGTATATCTGCCAGTACACAAGCTCATTATGTTAAAACACTGAGGACGGGTGATTATCAAATCCTAGCGTAATCTTTTATTGTAGGCAGAAGTGTCAATACACCTGCACTAAGATATGGTAGGGACACTGAACCAGCAGCTGTAGCTGAGTATTGTAAAGTACATCAGTGTTGTGTCAAACAGATGGGAGTGTGCATTAAAGAGGAACAGCCATGGTTGTGTTGTAGTCCAGACGGGATAGTAGTCTGTGACAGTGGCTCATTTCTTTTAGAGGTCAAATGTCCGTTTACCTGCCAAGATAAGTCTGTAGTTCAGGGAAATGAGAGCAATATACCTTACCTGTATGTCTCGCGTGAAGGTGAAATAAAACTTAAAGAAAGTTACATTTACTATACTTAAGTTAAGATTGCGATGTATGTTTTGAATTTGAATTTATGCGACTTTGCTAAAGGAAGCGTAACAGTGACTGTGACGCGGAATGAAACTTTCCTCGCGGATGTTGTTCCAGTGTTACAAAGATCTTATTTTGAACATTATCTGCCATTACTGTATGAAACACTAAGGTAAATGCAACACCAGCAGTGAATGACCGCAGGGTATCGAAACATAAGTAAATTTAATTGTGCTGTTCTCACGGACTGATTAGTACATAAGTCATTTTATAAAGTTACAAATTTACTGCTTTAAAAATGTTACATCATAACTGTGATTGTGTAATAATAATTTATGTTTTATTCGAGACAAAAAACTCTATGCTACTGTAACAAAATTAGGTTACTTGAAATGCTAAACTCTCAATGTAATCCTGACGGCGCGGCGTAATGGCAACAAGAAATTTTACAGTGAATGTATTTTTATAATGGGAAAAAATTAAGACTCTTTGACGGCCAATTTTTAGTTTTTCGCAATGAACTTCAAGTACAGTCCAGAATACAAGTACAATTTTCAAAATGTGTTTTAAATGTTATTGGCATAGTTTTCTTGATGCTGGATGGTTCTGGCCAAAAAATCGACTGTCTAGTCTTTTCAAATAAATACCGGAGAACAAATTTAAAGCTAGCGGAAGCAGTTGTTCTATGACAATTAAAGAACACACCAAGAGCACCAAAACTGATACCTAGTTTCATTTTTACTAAAAATAACAGCAACATGTTTTGAATGCTAAGTGTGCACTTACGATGAACAGAGGGCAACGATGCCAACAGGACAGTTAGCACTGATAATTTTATGCCAGCAATGTGCAACAGGCCATTTTCGTTTTCTTCAACTGATTGATAGCCAGAAAAATAATTGCTGGGTTCCGTAAAATGAGTTTCAACACTACAGTCTTTTTTTAGTAAGTTGTCTGTCATAGTTTGCTTACTTGCATTACACGATATATTAGTCTGAATTTCCGCATCACAATTACTTTTCAAGCTGCAAAGCAAACCACTGAGATTTCTTTCGTTAGATGTTACCGAACTAGAATCCGTTTGTACACCAACATCACCTTGATTAGAAATCGTCATACATACCAAAAGATTTTAATACATAACCAAATCGGTTTAAAGTAGTAGAATTAAAAACAGTAACTCCGATTTATTTAACACGGCTATTTAAAACAATATTTACATATATATATGACAGGTGTTAATGTTCAAACGTTGAAAAAATTTTAATTAAATAAAATATGGTAACTAAACAAATAAATTAATTTGAAACATTTTCGTAAGGAACATATAGTTATAACTATCACTTGAATAAAATTAAATTTTCACACAAACACGTACTAAGAGCTTCGCTTAGCGTAGAACCTTCGAGACAGAAAGAATACAGTCACCGACCAGCATGTTTACATGTCTGGTGGAAGGCGAGGCAGTTCACGATGCATTCCAATACGGTCATGAACCCTAGACGATAAATAGCCTGTGTCCTCCAGTCTTTCTTTTGGTAAAAATGCTAGTAGGAAAAAATCGATACATATCAATTATAATTATCCCTAGTACACAGTAAGACAGTTGTATTTTAATGGGTGTTAAAATATTCAATACTTTTTTTTTCAGTTAGAGTAATCTCGTTACCCAGTACAAAAATAATACTAAATACTACGTAATCATCAGCGAAATAAAGCTTTGAACGTCACGTTGTCAAGATTTTTATAGAAAAAGGCGTGTTTGTGTCATAACAGACCGCTGTGTTATAATACAGGGGATTCAGTCGCATGGTGGGACCCATGCGGAGCATTTTAAATATATTCGTTAAATTTAAATTTAAGTTTTTACATTTTTTTTTTTTTAAATTTTGATTCGGACGTGACCATTTTAACATGTCTGGTCACAGTTATCATAGAGTGATCAATGACAGGGACGGTACCCGTGGAGGAAGTCAAATGTTTTACCAAAAGCTTTGGAATAATCAATATTTTTTATTTTATTTCGAATCGACCGTGACCATATAACATCACCGGTTGCAGTTTGTTACAACTCCTTTACTTTGGTCCTCCGGGTTCCTTCAGCTGTTTGAATCTACCCTGTCGTTGGCTACTCTCCTAGCAGACCTGTAAGGGGTTGCACAGTTGGTAGGGGTTTCATGTAACTCAAATACGTTAGATTCCACTCACTAATGTTGCCAGCTTTATTTATTCCTGCTTAGTGCACACAATATCTACATACAATTACTTGAGCCTTCCTTTACCTAGTAGGCCCTAAATGGCCAGTCCTACCGGTGGTTTGGGGGGGGGGGGGAGGGGGATGACGCGACTCCAAGTCTGGGCACTCACCACTGTTTCTCTAGAGACGTCTCGATCTCAGTCCGACTCCTGGGGCGAGGCGCCTTCGATGCTCCCTCGCACCTAGGCCCACTCTCGTTGTTTCTTATGCCACTGGCCCGACCTCGCTAGGGAGCGACGGTGGTCTCCGTGGTACTGCTTCTCTTGTCCACCCCGCGACCCGGCGATGATGACACTCGACTCTCCCTTCTGAGAGGCCGCGCCTATATAGCCGGGTCCGCACTGACGTCACAACCATTGGCGTATTTCCTATGCGCGGGGATAAGTGTTTGCCCCAGGGCATAGTACTGGGACATAACATCGCGTTCGAGAGTCCGTTAGCAACAAACGTCACTAGAGTACACTGGTGAGAAACTAGCACACTCCCCACCCTACTTTTCGGATTGTAAAATTTAATGATGACAATCGTTAGATCATCGTTAGATAAGATATGATCAGTCATAAAATTCGTTTTATGAACATAAGAAATTAATATAGGAATTATTTAGAAAGTACTAAGTTAGCCGTCCCTCTCCCGTTTTTATATTGCAATGTTCTATAGTTGCAATCGTTAGATCAGATTTTATAAATCATAGAAATTGTTTGATCAGCATTCGAAATTGGCCAAAGTGCGAAGTTAGCCTCCATCTCCACTTGTTGTGTTGTTAAATTTTATCATGGCATTCGTTATATCATCGTTCTATCAGATTTGATAAATTATAAAATTCATTTGATCAATAGAAGAAATTGGACAATTTTTCCACCCATTTTTTTGTCTTACCTTATCACATATGCACAACGTTGCGTGGCAATGGAATAATTGTAACTTCCATAAAATTAACTGACAACCTGTTCAGATGCAATTTGTTAATTTAATAACATCTAAGGGAATAAAATAAATAATGAACAAAGTAAGAAATCGTTATAAATAATAACATTATGTGTAGTTTCAGATACCACGGCAACACTAGCAGTAGACCCAAATCGATTCGTGTAAATTTAAAATACAAAATGCGTTCAGTTGAAATGGCATAGCTCAGCTCGGAAAACAAAAGAAACTTGTCTGCAGGATATCCATAAATGCATATACTAAGCTGTTTAAAAGGAAAGACAAGAGAAAAAAGCTTTTAAAAACTGGTTAACTCGCAGAGAGGCAAAGAGGCTAATATTGAGTAGGTTTATCGCCTGTACAGAACATTATTAGTTGTCATCATAACTTAGCTGTTTTTCTACGGCGTTCGCTGCGTCGTGGTGTTGTACTTCTCGTCGGTGAGCAGGCCCTCTTCTGGTCTTCATATTTCTCGTCTACTGTAGAGTTATGTGCCTTAGGTCAACCTGGTAGCCTTATTATGCTCGAATACTCAAAAATAAATTTTGTACGGACTTCACTACATCGTCGATCCACATTTTAAGCACAACATTTCTGTCCAAAATGAACATAACAATAACGCAACTAAAATCTACCACTCCTTCCAAACCCTGCAAAATATATTACAACAAACGAAATTTAAAATATCAGCCAATGAAAATACGTCTGTCTAGTGTTACCGTGGTGTAAATATTCAGTTGCCTCCAGCACCACGTAAACATAGCTCTCGGCAAACACAAAACTTCAAGACACAGAGAAAATATAACGGAAATACGTATAAATCTGCAGTTAAACAAAAATATTATGGTCTACCAGAAATTTTAATTTAAACATTTGTTGCACTATTAAAAGAAAAATATTCAATGGAAAAATAAACAAACTTTCTGTCATTAAAATCATGTGGTTAGCTAGTGAAAATAAAATCAATAAATTTTCATTTATTACTTCGGCACTCTTCTTAGAACACATTAAGGTAACCCCAAACTCAGTAGCGCCACTGCTATTGCTGTAGGTAGCGCGGGGGTAACGATTCTACTGCTGTGGTGTACCACTGTGTAGAATATCTTGGCCAGCTGTGTACAGATAACAGCAATGTGGCCGCGACAAGAGGCGTGTGGCCCGGCAGCCTGTGGTGATATTGATATGGCTCCGGCGATCCAGTTTCATGAACAGTGTTTGTGGTTGGTGCCGACTGTCTTATCTTAGATTACACCTTAACACGGCCGTATGCGTTAACAAGAACCTTTCTAGATATTTTCGATAGAGGTGAAATCATTGTAAAAAGTGTTCAAAAACCTGGTGCAAGTACAACCTATCACCGTTGACGAACCAGTGACTGGAGATGGAGAGGGGGGACGTCTTAAAAAGTGAATAGTGGTAATAAAAAAACTTCATTAGGAAAAAATTAAAAAATTAAAATAAATCTGACGTTATAGAAAAAAAGGGGGGGGGAGCACGTGTCCTCCCTCTAAATCCGCCACTGAGTACACCTACTCGTCTGTGGTACATCAAGGACATGCGGTTCTATGTTTGCGAAACTTGTGATTTATTTGTGTTGATTCATTGCAGCGGTCTCATGTTGATTGGCAGTCCCTATTTGGCCACTGGAAATTCTGGGCGGTCACCCATTGGCTCAGACACATGAAAGGCGTACCAATAGTGGCGGCCGCCCAACCATGCGAACCAAACTCACATAGCTCTGACATCAAACGTGGCAGCGCGTTATTACGAATTGGAAGGGCGCTCCATCCACAATTTTCGCGATCTGGTGCCCAACCTTGGTGGAACTGGTCGATTTGGAAACAGGTTCTCTGACGTCAATGCGCTGCGGTCCGTATCTTACTTTCTGCAGTCGGACCCTGGGTTACGGCCCGTGCAGCCTCAAGTATATGCAAGTACTGGCTGCATAAAACCCTGAGTAAAGAGGCGTTGGTGCGTGTGATCGCTGTAGCGCAGTGCTTGTATTCAAGTCTCCGCTGTTACAGGAAGTTACAACTGACTGGGCGACCATAGTTTCTATTTAAATGGACAGAGGTATGTAAGGTGTTTTTATTCTAGACTTTATAGTTTAAATCCGTGACCTGTATAAGGAAAATTGATTAATTTCAGCTGGGACTTAAAGCTTTTCTAATTCAGCAACGATTAGATGAATTATTTTAGGTTTTATACGTTGGCATTACGTTGTTTATGATTCCATTTCCTTTTGCTAACTATACGAAGTGGTTTCTGCAACTTTTGTGCCTACAACAGTCACTCGTGTTAGTAAAGCACCATTTTATTGAATTGGAAGCTGTTTCTCATCACAAAATTGTGGGTTTAGAAGGTGCAACATTTTCGGAAGCTTGATTAGTATTTATGTGTGATCTGTCACGCTTAAAGTGAAAATACATTTACTGAAATGGAAGGTAACCGAAAATATCGTATAAATCCAAGGCGGTAATAATCAGTACTTAGCAACAATACCCAGGGAAACCCTTAATTTAATATTCGCGAGCGACATATTTTCTCGGAAACTTATCAATGTAATTGAACGGAATTTTACATGGAATGTACAAATTGTATGTCTGTATAATTTAAAATACTTTTAATTCATATATCGAATTTATGTAGACCTACTTAGATTCAACTGATATCGACATATTTGTGTATGTCCTGCTTACAATTCCTGAAATACAATTTAAAAAGTTAACTACACATGGATTTTTCATATACAATTTGTTTTACTACTATAAAAATTTTATTTCTGTGTTACACGAGCGAAATGAACGCGCGTACCGAACGGCTGACTATTGCCCGCTCACTGCTAGCCTCTTCACCTTTAAACGGCCAGCGTTCAACTGACGTCAGTCCATCCATCGAGAACTCTCCCTGTTAATGTAATTAACATGTACTAGGCGAATCTATAACAACATCTTTAATAACAGGAAATACTGTGCTACAGAGACCATAACTTTCTTAAGTTGGCAAGCAATAAGGCTGTCGTCTACTCTCGACCCAAAATTTTGGCAAAGGTTTTGAAAAGGTTATTAACAGCGTACAAGCTTTTGCAGAGGCGTCTCTCGTTTGACTGTGCAAATAAAAGTAATGATACTGTAATGACACAAGTCTGTTACTTTCGTGTAGAACAATCAATCACTGATCACTTAGAAAAGCCGCAGGTGTGCTCGTAAGCCATAGAAACACGACGGTACAAAAGTATTTTCGCGAAATTTCAGGGTTCCTCGTCATGATACACAGCATAAGCCCGAGGTAGATGACAATTCTAGATGTTTAAACTGCCCAATATAAATACAACATTATGTAACACGTATTATTTAATTACCAAGCAATCAGAATATTTTTAATGTATGGAGTACTAAGAATGTGGTTGTCAAAACTATACCTTTTCCTAAAAAATGTTACTTAAATATTTTTACATAACCCTGGCCCTCTGGGCAGGCAGAGATAGACACATTTTCGAGGGACAAATGGTGGACCCAGGAGCCTGCAAAAATACTTTTTGAAAAATAATATAAAATTATGGGTTGAGCATAGATGACTAAAACCCTTTGGTTAAATAACTTACTTTTATGTGAGGTTTCATTAAGCCTGCATATTAAAATTATGAACAAGAACTTAAAATTATCTTTTAAAAATATTTCCCAAGAAATTGTTTCACAAAATAAACTGCAACCGGTTTTTCACTTCTCTGTTAAGTTTTGCCATAGTTGTAACACGCGTCGAAACGTTAGTACAGTTTATTTGTAACCAACGACGACAGAAAACACATTATCCAGTCACTTTTACATAATGGATGGTTTTATTCTACATTACACCCAACTCACTCCTCGATATCTAGATCATGATTATCTCTAGATTATCATGCAATGTTACTTCTGCTTCTGAACTACAAATTGACGAAGCATTTATTTTGTGTCGAATTATTTTCCTCTGTGATTATTTGTGTAACTATCCAGCACGGATCAAGACCGAGCCGATTTTTCTTCCTAGAAATCTTTCGTTCAACTCCACCCCCTTTTTTTGTCTTAAATTTTGCATTATGTTCAGATGTAAGAAGAGAAGTTGTAATTATCTTTGAACGTTTCGGCGTCTGTTTCGCTGTTTTTGCAATAGGTGTGTTAGCTGAGATAGTATCTGTCTAACTAGTGGATGCTGAAGTAATGTTCGTAGCAATGAGCTTACGATCTACTGTTTTACTATATAAACCTATTTAGCAATTAGCCGTGACGTAATGGGGCCTCCAGCAATGGCTGTATGTCAATCGACATATCCATTTAGCTTACACTAGAGGGCGAATTTGACTCGTATGTATGCTGGGAACACCAGAATATTTTCTGAAATTATAAGGTTCTTTTAAATTTTATTCAAGCAAAATGTGCTTGTCGCAGGTTCATGATTCTCTCTTTCACTTGGCCTAAGGTTAACAACAAAAACGTAGTCCAGAAAAGCATCTACATTGAAGCAAGAGAATCCAGTGGCCTTGAAACCTGCTATCGCATTTTAAGGTGCTGCTGCTTTTCCACAATTTTCACTGGGAAGCTTACCTAACTATGTCGTAGTAAGTTTTCGGGTGGGATGGTTTGTTAGCCACTTTTATCAAGCATTGTAGAAATGATTCTTAACATATTTAAATACAAAACGATTCGTAAATATTTTGCGATGCTTGGGAAGGGAGGCTTAGTAACAAGATTTATTTATCGTCAGCGAATGCAAGAACTTGCACAGAATTGCAATTAGAAGCATGTCCACCCATAGTCAGCTGTTAATTCCCTGCCGGATTGCGAGTGAAAAATGGTTTTCGAGACAGTTTAGAGAAAAGTTTAGTTTATATAGTCTGATGTTACAGTCACAGTTGCAAAATACCTTGGGGTCATGTTTTCCTCCAATTCTTGTTGCCGTTTCCCCTCATTGTAAAAAAACTGGAGGAAGGAACATAAACTCTGAATTTCATCACGCTACGACTGTTACTGTCTCTGTCTCTCTCTCTCTTCAGGTAATAGTATGAATCACTTTGGAACCCTTCTCAGATAGAACTTGGTCAGGCCAGTTATTCAGCTACAGGCCTGTTTCGTCCATTTTGAACAGAACTGACAGCTTATATTTATAAATTTGTTTTTCTTCAAAATGTACTTCAAAAGAGAACAATTGTATGTGACCTCATTCTGGCCCAAGTCTTTTATTCTTGCAAGTAAAGACTCTCAGACTTATACGGAGACATGTTCGGATAATGAGAGAGAACATTTTGCAACCAGTCGTATCCGTCATCTGTGTCATTATTTAATTTATGTCGAATTTCTAACTGGCTATAAAAACTGAAAAAATATCGTTTCTAGTCAGAGTGAATTCATTCACTTGCAGTATATTTTTCAGTGTGATGATCAAGTCTTTGTTTCTTTCTTCACTTTGCTGAAACAAGAACTCAGCTGCATTGACTCTTTATTGAAATTTATTATTTCCCTATTCCTTCCAGAGTTTTTCTGGATATGTTAATCACAACAGATACTTTGCGGAATATATACAACTTTCGACGGCTTCGAACACTTGTTTCAAGTCCTCGGCTCTCCTTCTTCCACGAGTTCTTCCATCATTGGAAGTATATTTGTTTGGCATCTGGAAAGAACGAAAACAAACTTCCACAATTTCACAACACACACTCCCTTGTTTTGACACATTATGCTCGGTCAATACTCCGTCACATATTGCTAGCACGAGTTATTTAGAACAATTTCGTGCAGCAGAAACTTATCATTAACTTTAATATTCAGTTTCGTTAAATTTTATCTTGGAGTTTTTAACACTAAATGATTCAAATCGGTAAAAAAGTGGATGTCCGAGTATACTATGGTAAGAAAACATTAAAATAAAAATTTCGTAAATTCATAAAATTAACTATAAAAGAACGAGGTTATTGGTGACCAACTATCCCGATTAAAACGTGGTCATCTATCCCGATTGTTCGGGTGAGGTGGCCATGTACCATACCAATAATCGCAGATGATGCATACAAACATACGTAGATTACGGCCTACTTATGTGTGGGGAGGTGTGTTTTTTCTGTTAATTTTTTTTGTTATTTTAAAATTTTAAGTAAAGTGTATTGAATACGATAATTATTTTAGACTGAATGTTAAAAGGAATATTCGTAAATACTCACAATTAGTGCGCTTTTCACTGCGTAAAATATATGCAGTCCAGCGGCCGGCTGCCGAATTATGAAGATTGGCAGTATTCCCTAAATTAACACAATAAAACAATTCTGTCTGTCTTTGCGAGCCAATACGTTTAAAGTACATTGTAAAAAAACGAGAAATTACATATCAATTTTTTGATAGTGTGTGTGAAATACTAAATTGAAATTCAGTATGTGTGACTGCACACATATTAAAAATTACAGCGTTATAAACAAACACATATGTGTTAGACAACACGTTTTGTTTTGTGGTTTGTTTCAAGTGAATCACATAAGTGTTGTTCCTCCTAATTTCGTATTTTTTACGGTACAGTAACTGTAAAACCGCAGTCATGTCTGCTAAACGTAACTTGTTATGCAGAGTATTTTTCCCAACAGTTACATTTGAAGTATTTGTAAGAAAACGTTGGTTGGGAAATTTACCAGCTTACATCTCTGAAAATTTTACTTGTTCATTGTAATTTTCAGATAAATCTGGTGCGATTAGATTTAAAAGTCAGAACCCTACCTCTATGTATTCAAGATTGTGTTTTAAGTAAACATGTAGCTCAATTTGTTGTTACAAAAATATCGAACTTAATTTGACATATACAAAAGTGTTCATCTCGTAATTTTATGTTAGGGAAGTAGTTAATGTAAATACATTTTAAAAAATAGGTATAAATGTTTATGAGTCTTAATTTTTAAATCCTAAATAAAAAACGACCTATTAAATAATTTGGTGTATGGTTGCCGATAATGTTCATTTAAGTGAAAATACACTTTCGTACTGTCAGCAGCTTAATGTACCACGGTATTAGTCGTTAAGAATTTTCAAAATACCCATATAAAACGTTTCTTCATTAATTAAAGAAAATATAAAGGTATCAGATACCAGAATACTCGTAAAGTTTAAAATAAAAATTCAAAAAGGAAAAGTTATTTTTAACGTCCTGGCTGTATGTAAGATATAAACCCTAGTAGATAGAGCAGATTATAGCATCCAAATAAAAGAGTGAAGATGTCTAATATGCGTTATTAAAGTATAAGGAAATCTAAAGATTTAATTAAACGCTGTAACTGAATTAACTGACATTAATCTGTACAAAGTAAAAACCGAACATTTCAATAGAATATTTTAATTTACAGACAGCATATAATGCCTTAAATTATTCCGGTGATTGTGTCATTAGGACTCGTAGTTGGCAAAATTAAGGGGGAGTTTCATTTTCTGACAGACACTCCAATTTAATAAACCACGTAAATAAAATTATATTATAGAGGCTTTCGAGCCAGCAGAACTCGGCGAGTACAAAAATAAAATTTGCTAAAAATTTTATTGATAGAATAGTTAAAGGACGTTTTATGTTTTTAACATTGATTTTAGCCATTCAGTAAGCGTGCACGAAACTACAACTTTGGATAGTGTTTTTTCAACACGGAAGACGTGCAAGGTATTATTAATTATTATTTAAATGCTACGGTTTGTATCCAGAATTCAAGGTAATCTACACCCAACTCTTACTGCCAATAGCATTTAAAAGGAGTACAGTTTCATTGTGGAAATTGCAGTCTTTTAACAGAAGAAATAAATTTGTTGCTAAACGAAAATACAAAATTACATACTAAAATTAAGAAAATAGCTTTGTGTTCTTTTACTACGAAATATTTTTTAGCAGAATTTCCAGCAGCCATAAGTAAAGAAGTACAAATTTCGCTACTTTCTAACTGCAGACTAGTTTGCAAGCTGATTTTCGTTCTCTCGACGACGTCTGTTAGTATGCAATGCCATGGATTGCTGTGGGAAAGGTTTTGAGAAATAATTAAAATTCCCGCAATAAAGTGACCAGTCGCATGTGCAACGATCTAATACGTAAATAACAACACACAAAGATCAGTGTCCAGTGACGTCACATATTGTGTTTAAAAGGACGTGCAGGTGAATAAAGTCTAGTCTGTTTCCAAATAATGACGATAAGTTTGCATGTCTCAATTGCCATGGTATAAGGATGATACTTTTGTGTAATTCGTTCATCCGTCTGTAATATTTTGAAAATGGCGGCTATTTTTGTTTATCTTTATGATAGAGTTATTTCTCAGAAAAACTTTTCCTCAATTTATGAAACTAGTTACTCGCATTTTATTTAGCAAATTGACTTATCTGTAGTATATATCGTGGATCATACGTCTAAATCAGTATTATCTTTCAGTATTCCTAGATTACGTAAAATATTTTGGAATAATATGGACTCGCTTTGAGGGAAGTTGGCTTATCAGTTACGCTGGAATTAATATTTATTTTCATTACAAGAAACATCAAAATTCGAATGTTCCAAAACAAAACTCTAATTCAAAGGAACTATGCGCTTTTAAAATATATATTTTATTTATTTTTAAGAGCATTTTTGTTCGTTTGGGCGGTTCTCGGTACTAATAATTCGTAACAAAGAAGACAAATAAGTATTCTCTGCTTATGAACACCACAGTAATATCAATTATTATATTTAACGCTGTAGGATATGCAGGATGAGTAAAAAATACCCCAAATTTGAAGGTCTGCATAATCACAACCAAACATTTAACAACGTGGGGTGACCATCCAAAAGAAACGTGAAACAAATAAAGTTTTTGTACCTTAGATTTATAAATATACAACATAACCGCCACGAGCAGCACGACCCACATCGACACATCGACGCGAGACTCTAACATGTTCCACACTCGTGCCAGCATGTCCGGTGTATTGGTGTGGATGTCGTCCAGAAGCCTTGAAGAGAGGAGGCAAAGGGGAAGGGTACGGCCTAAGGTTTCATTTGTGCGCTTCTAGAGAACACCGACAGCTAACTTCGTGGCACTACGAGCGTGTGTGGGGTGTTAGTCAGCAACACAATGGCGACGGAACAACAGAAGGCATTCTGCGTCATTAGCTTTGCGAAATGTGAATAAGTGACGACTGTTCAACGCGAATTCCGTAGCAAATACAGACGTCGTCCACCTGATAGGTGGATTATCCTACGGTTGCGTCGCCAGTTTCGTGACAAAGGTTGTATGTCCAAAGACAAATGTTCCGGGCGGCCCCATGTGTCAAGATGACAATGTGCTACGGATTCAGCAAGTGTTCGAGCGCAGTCCACGAAAATCAACTCGAAGAGTTATCCGAAAAATAAGACTCCCTCAATCGAATGTGTGGTGAGAGTTACTGAAGCCATTGCTGTACAAACCATACAGGTTACAGCTTGTGCAGGCTCTTACTGAAAGGGAGAAGGAACTGAGATGTGATTTCTGCACGGACATACTTGTCCGGAATGAGGTTGACGATGTCTTCCTCTCAAAGCTGGTGTTCCACGCCAACTATTTGGTCAACCGGCAGAATGTGAGAATATGGGGCCAGGAGAATCCACACGAAATCACCGAACACGAGTGCGCATCACCCAAAGCGAATGTGTTTTGCTCTCTATCGAGAGACACTGTTTCCGGCCTCTTTTGTTTTCAAGAGTCCACTGTTACTGGGATTTCTTACTTGGACATGCTTATCGAATGGTTATTTCCTCAGTTATAAAGAGGTAGCGGGGGACTTAATTTTCCAGCAGGAAGGTGCGTCACTCAATTGGCACCTAGTTCTTCGTTACTACATGAATGAGACGTTGCCACAACGCTGGATTGGTCGCGGAGCAGATGGTGATCGACCACTTCTTCACTGGCTCTCAAGGAACCCAGATCTCTCCCCGCGTGGCATGTTCCTGTGGTGGTACATAAAGGATCTCGTGTTTGTCCCACCGTTGCTGGCTAACATTTCCGAACTCAAAACAAGAATTACGGACGCCATCCACACCATTACACCGGACATACTGGCACGAGTGTGGAACGAGTTAGAGTGTCGCATCGACGTGATTCGTGCTACCCAAGGAGGTCACATTGAACATTTATAAAGGTATGGTACAAAAACTGCATTGTTTCACGGTTCTTTTGAGTGGTCGCACAACATTGTAAGTTGCTTGGTTGTGGGTACGTTTGTCTGGATGATAATTGGTTTTGTTTGATGGACGAGAACGATAGGTAGGTTTATAAGTCTTAAAAGTTTAGCGAACAAATAATATCAGCTATGTTTTGTCTGGCATGTATGTACTGGAGATGATAACGTATACAGCATGTTTCAGTTATTGATAATTGATATAACAGGGACGGATTTTGGTAGTGTTAAGTTATAGGATAGAATAGAGCAGTTTGTATATTATTTGGAAATATCTGTTGATATTGACTTAACGTACAGTATCAAATTGTTTACTATGTGATCTGCCTCGGTTGGCTAATGAATGCTGAGATAATATTGTATGGTATGATTCGTGTGGATGATAAAATTGCTTTCGGATGAATGGTTTTATTTTGATGCATACAAATCTAAAATGATAAGTTGATTGGATGTTTGATCTAACTTGATAATTTAGTAGGTAGTTTGTAAATCGAATATTACAAGTGACGCTGAGCTACGGATTGAGTGGTGCTTGGTAGCGTTTTACAGTAGAATAGATAGTATGTACTATGTGACTGGTAGGGCTTGGTGGTTACAGAAAAGACTGAAGATGATGCAATAGATAGGTATTGCGGCTAAGTGTACTGATAACTGCACGGACGTTATGTTAGTTCGACAAGATTTGGAGTAGTAAATATTTTATGGAAGTGATCTTTGACGCATAGTAATTTATTTTATCAATGTTAAAATTCAGAACAAGTGTGGAAGGTGAATATGGAGATAATAAAATACATGAATAAGAATACTAATATAAAAGAGAAGGGTAAGTTAAAAGCAAAAAAGCTGAGCTTGAGATTAAGAAACTACATCGCAGAAGAAAAAATATTTTATAACAATAATTAATTTTATTTATTTCTGAGATGTGATAGTGAGTAAATCAACTTTGGTAGTTTTATGTATTTTTTGTATAGGGTCGATTATATTAGTTAAAAATTGAACTCTATTATGTATGGATCTGTTCTGTGTGGTATACTTTTATTTGTAGTGATCAGGTCTAAAGGGTTTCGATAAAGTTAGGTCTTATTATGTTTGCAGAAAATATAGGAATAATTAAAAAAATGTATGTCATATCAGGTGAATAGATTTGTTGTGACATAGTAAGTTTATTCATTATGAGTATTACTATCAGGTATGTGTAAACTTGTAATTTTAGTTATTTAAGCTAATGTTTGACTTGATTAGGGTAGGTTGAAAAAAGAGGTGCATTTATAGTTGATGTGTTTTAACTGAAGGACTCGTCATATGTTTAGGTTAAACATTGTATCAATAAGTACATGTAAGTTTTTAATTTCTTTTGATTGGTGAGGTTAAAGTCGGACTGAAATGATATATGTGAAGAGTGAGATGGAAAGATCTGAAATAACTTGGCTGTAACTCTTACAAGGTGACTCTTATAAACTAACTCGTACAAACCGACTCCTAACAGAATATACTCGACAAATATAAGTTTTGTAAAACAATACTCTGCGCGAAACTTCTCTCTCCGAGGTACAAACAGACCTGACAAATACGGAAGGTAGCAATGAAATTCTAGTTTTTATATTTGGTAGTAAAATTCAGCTCGCTGTGTTACGCCAAGAATGATGTCCGCCATTGTGAATCACATTGTAGCCTTGCGTGTGGTGTAACTTGCTGTTAGCAGTTGTTAGTGTACCGACAGCTCGCGCCCTACTGAACCTGGGTTCGATGGGATGCTTACCTATATTCAATGTTTTAGCAAAATTTAGGTTCATCTTTTTAAATGTGGTTTTTATGAAGTATTGTAATTTTGGATCCTATGAATTATGATGGGCTCATGTAAAGTAAAAATGAATAGCTGTAGTATTTGAATAAAAAAATTACTGGTCAAATTTTTCATTGTTTTTGGAAGAACTAAAATATTTGTTTCTACGCGGACTAATGTGATTATTTTCTTCATAGTTAGGTTGTGTGTCCGACTATGATAAGTGTGTGTTGGGCAAGAAGGAGGGGGCATTTACAGTTAAGACGAGTAATGTAGAAATGCTAGTTCTGAGCATAAGTTATACATCGTGTGAATTAATGTAATGATGTTTGTATATTATCTTTACGTATGGAAACATTTAAGAATTGTTTGGGTGAGTGAGAGGTTTTGGTCGGTGCACAACACCGATGACATTAGCGCTGGAAGAATGGATATGATTTAGAATTGTTGGGCTCAGGTCGGACTGAGTTATGAACTGGAAAGGAAATTAAGAAGTATTAGAGCTGGAATATATATGGGAGAAACTCTTGAAGGTATGAAGTATTCAAATTAATTTCTAATTTACATACTATGTATGAAAGTGAATGGAGAAAAGCTTTACACTTAAAAATTTTAATTCCCGCTTATTAGTATAACACAGTATAATGTATTTTACCTTCATGTTGCGCATCGTATATGATGTCTGCTGTAGGTGAAAAGTGAACGTCTATAATGAACGGGATCATCTAGTGATGAAAACTAACTACAGGTTAATATTCTATATCTATGCTTGTTAACTGTTTCCGCATCGAGTATACGTGACTGCAATATGAATTTAAAAGCATGGAATAATGTAGAAACGCGTCTACGATTTTATGTGTAGCTATAATACTATAGTAAGTAGTTTTCTTGTTAAGTTTAAGAAAACACTAGTGTTAATCTGAAAGGGAAATGCATGTGGTGTCGATCACTGAGACATGTGATGTGCTGTATGTTGTGCTTCCGGTGATGTGTTCAGAATGTATGTACATAGTTCTGTGTGGACCTAAGATAGTGTTTGTGTTCGTGTCTATGCGTCAAGCAGTGGACATGAGTTTAAGTATGTTTAGTCGACTTATATAATAATAAATTATTATATGTTGATATGTTTTACAGTAAGTATGTAATTGGTTTTTTACGCTTCGTCCATCTCGATGTGATCAGGGATGGAACAAATCACTCAAACATACAAGCAAACAGGAAAACAAGAAAGTAATTACACATATTCAGAAGTTATGTAAAGCAATGTTCTTGAGTGATTTTGGAATAAATATGGTAAACAAAATATCGGCGTGAATGTACTGGAATTTGAACCCACGATCTTCATATTACAAGTCCGCGGGCGCAACTCTAGAGCCACCTTATTTTAACATAAAATACATATATTTTGATAGATGTACAGTGGGCAAGTATAATACTATAATGTCGTACTGGTAGAAGTCTAGTTAATGCATGTACACGCTTTGAATTCAACAAAACATACTAGTTGCGATAAAAAACAATCGTGCCCTGACAGAGATTCGATTCCTGTACCATTAGATTAAATTCAAAACATGCTACCACTGAGCTGACAGGGTAGTAATGACATATTTTTCCTTAAGACTTGAAATGTAATAGGAGGGCAGGAAGCGTCCTGGCACTGTACCGCAGCAAGGTAGGGCGTGGTAGTACATATAATGGGCTTTGCGATTGCTCTTGTCAGAACTGTGTTTTTCTTTGCATACATTGGATACATACATAGACTCTGCCTTGGAGAAATGTAAGGCTGTGTACTTCCCTGACTCAGTCCAGCAGCGAGGCCGGATGTTACCAGACACCGCACAGGTTTGCCAGCAGAAACATGCGTGTAAGCATGTACGCGATTCAGGTTGCATCATGCGACGATGACACGCGAAAGTGCATGCTCTGCAATTCCCGCACTGACGTCTCGCACAGCGCAGTATTATGCGCATGGGCGGATGTTAACCCGATATCATGCAGGTGTGCGCATGAGAAAATAAAATTCAGAAAGTCACGTAGGCAGTGTCATGTGACATCACACCATGTAGCTTCTCTCTTGACTTTGACAAGGTCAGACAACTACAATGCGCTCTTGTGTGCGTGCTTACAGCTACCTACATCATATAGTCGTGTACTCTTAATGAAATCTAGTACGAGAACTACTTCGATTTTAATTATACTGAATGAATTCGATACTTCAGCCTATCCTGACAACTATCTATGCTACTCGCCTAAAAACAAAAAGGATTATAGGAAAATTCAAAGACTTATATCAGAGTGTTTTGAATTTTGTTTCAAGCAATAATTTTTATATTTCTTGAAACAAAATGAAGGTTTTCTTTATTTATTAATATTTACTTTTATCTTTTTCAAATATTAAATTCGTTTGGTTTTATTGGGGTACGAAAAACATATGTGGTCAGTTTAAACATTGATTAATTTTACGTATCCTTCGTACTATACATATTTACAGACACACATACTCTCTCACATAGTTGGCCTTCTTCAGTAACAAAACATACACAATTATGGAAATCACACTTTACATAAAATATTGCTCAATAAGTTTTTCAAGGTTATTTTCGTTGCATTCAATAAAAGTTTATGCAAAACAATTTTAACCTAGTAGATCATAACCATCTTCGTCTGGCGAACATGTTATTACCTCGCAGGGTAGGTCTCGGCAAGTTGTGATTCTCTTTACAAAGGTGGTGATTTCGGCATCTTCATGTGTTTCACCATCACACTCCTCGGTAAATCTCAGCATGGTTCCACTTTCTTTTCGATATACTGTTCATTCCCTACGACGAAAGTAGTTTTTAATATTGATGGTTTCACCCTTATTCAATTCTAACAGTTTGTCTATTGCACAAGGTAGTTTAACATCTGGTCGCATGTTGTAGACAGCACAAGTATGACCATCGCATTTGATGTAGTGCATAAAGTGTACTTTAGATTGTCCCACTGCATTACTAATACTAGGGTTGTATGCTGGTGCAAAGCATAGCAGAGATGCACATGGCGACACCATCGCAGGCCTCGATGTTTTTCACTGCGTCCTCATAGTGCGGTTAGCCCAGCCAATACTCTACTCTTATTAACCCAGGAATTGTGTTGGGGTAGTTCTTCACAGTGTCTGGTCTGAAGGAGCTGTCGTACAACAGTTCACATCTTTCAAGTTGTGCAATAGGAGATGTTGGTTGACTGGCAGCAGGTCCGGCAGCAGTGTATGTCCCTGGGGTGTGAGTCTCGATGTTTGACTTTAGAGCGGTGGTAACCAATTGCATGAATACGGATGTCACATCGTCTGTGTTGCTATTCATGATGCAGACTGTTATTGCTGATGGACGCGACGAAGGCTGCTGCTGCTGCACGACGATGTGCTTTACACCAACTTCAGGAATGTGGAGTGTCTGGCACAGTTGTGCAACCTTTGAAACACTCCTTGCAGGGTAGACAGTCGCTGATATCTTCGTCCTGATGTAGATAGGTAAACAGATGCTAGAAAATTGGCGTAATTTCGTGACGTGCAAATACCAAAAGGAACTCTTTTGGTAAGAAGATGTGTTCATGGGCATTGCCGAGAGCTGCGAGCGAACGCTGTCTTCTGCATGCTACAATAGCAGACACTATTTTCTGTCTAGTGGGGCAGCTTACAAACATTTGAGCAGTCTTAGTGATATAAATTTAACTAAAACAAATGGAGAACTACAGTAGGTGTCGATGACTGGCAGCAATATGATAAAGACTGGGCTCAAGAAGCTATTTATACTCCAGTATATGCAAAAAGAGAAGCTGGGACAAGTTGTGACTTGCCTGACAATGATGATGGTATAGAGAGGGGAAGCGCAATGACAGTTCAAGGTCATGTGTTGCAGGAAGAGAAGCTGTGACAGGTTCTGACAGGTGCAGCAGTAGTGGTGGTGAAGAGGTGTAGGAGGAGGAAGTGAGCTGAGACAGGTTCAAACATGTGCTGCAGTTCTGGCGATGGAGAGGGGAAAGGAGGGAAAAGTAATGACAGTTCAAGGTCATGTGATGCAGGAAGAGAAGCTGGGATGGGTTCTGACACATGCAGCAGTAATGTTGGGGAAGAGGTGTGAGAAGGGGTAGTGAGCTGGGACAGGTTTAAACAGATACAGCAGTTTTGAGGTGAAGAGGGGCAAGGAAGGGGGAAGTGAGCTGGGACAGGTTCAAACACATGAAACATTTTTGGTGATGGAGAGGGGAAAGGAGGTAGTAGTGAGCTGGGACAGGTTCAAACAGGTGAGGTAGTTCTGGTGAAGGAGAGGGGACAGGAAAGGAAAGTGCAATGACAGTTCAAGGTCATGTGATGCAGGATGATAAGCTGGGACAGGTTCTGTCAGGTGTGTCAAGGAAGGAGTGCGGTTAGAGTGGAGAGGGGAAGGTACCGTAGAAAACTGCATGGTTATACAAAACTATAGTCAGTTGCTTGCTGGATGTTGAAGAGGTCGTGTGCTGTCCACCATGCTTGGGATTTGTGCAAGTTAGTTTCAAAAATAATTACTGAATTTATCGGAAATAGATTGGGTATAGATTCGAGAATCTAGGATGGTGTTATAACTGATTGATTGAATCGTGTAATATTACAAATTTATTAAAAATTGTTAATTGTTTGCATTTATCGATAGTTGATCGGGTATGGGACGCAAAAAATTAAACAAACAATATCGATTGAATTTATATTTTTTGTTATTAAAAATATAGGGGTTATGTATACACTTATACTGCATAGCATATGAAACTTACATATAGTACAACACTAGAATTAAATAATTAATTACTCGAATATGACAGCAGCACTCCTAGCAGACAACTCGGGAACAACATGTCGGCATTAGAAATGTCTACAAGGTCGAGCCGAAGGTTACTCAACATGGCCGAAGATTGCCGAAAGTTACCGAGCATGGCCGAAGTTAGCCGAGGGTGTCCGAGCATGACCGAAGATTGCCAAGTGTGCCCGAGATTAACCGATGTAATTTTTTAACTAAATAAGTTTTATATAAAGTGTTTTTATTTAAATTAGTTTTATGTAAAATTATTTTTATTGAATTATTTTTTTAATGCATGAGGGGTTGGGATGGAATGTAAAATTTAAAAAAATTTCGGAAGACTCATATGAAACTTCCAAAATGGCGACCAAAAACAAGATGGTGTCCGGAAACATGATGGTGGAAGTTTTAAAATTTTTTCGGAATTTTTTGAATATTTCCGGAATTTTTTGGAATTTTCGAAAGCGATGCCATCCAAGATGGCGGTCGGAAACTAGATGGCTACAGGGTGTTGGGTTACAGGTGTCAAAGGTCAAGGTCAGAGGTCAAAGATACAGGGTCAAAGGTCAAGGTCCCTACTCACCCACAGTCGCCAGCCGCTGTGCCCAGATCGGCATTTTCCTTCCACTAGTAAATATGTGTATATCCTTAGAGATGTTTGTTTTTTTCAATCAATTATTTATTTTAATTGATTATAATGTAATAATTTGCGTATAGTGTTATATGTAAATATTGATTGAGTGTACAATAAATGTTGCATTTAATGCTCTTTAAGAAACATTATGACAGACATATGAAATAATGTCTCACAAACACAATGTTTAAGTATAAAAATGTTTTATAACTAATAAAATAAGCAGAATAAATAATTAACCCTATATACATAAGTAAGTGTAATTCACATTATTTATATGCAATATCTGATGTGATGAATCCAAGTGTCATATCTTGTATCGAACCCATGCCACCTCACCAACACTTTACTTTCTTTTTCCTTCGAAATCTTCTCGACTAAGTACGTGTTTGGAGACTTGGTAACTAAAATTTCTTCGCCGTACAAACCTTCTCGAATAAGTTTGCTTTCCATGTCTCTCTAGGTAGTAGGTCCTTGGTTCGTAGTGGTGAATCTTGATCACTTTAAATATTTCAGTGCTTCAGTTTGGTGTGTAGCCTTTAGTAAATGCTCCCTTCACTCGCGATATCCTTACATAGTCTCCAACCTTCGCTGTAGGTTGTGCAGGTCCAGTTTTTTTTAAAAACACTTTCTACTTAAGATTTGTCCTTGATATCAACAGGCTTCATGTTCGTGATCCGATGTACTGACACTAGTTTGGGCAATATATCCAACCACTTGTAGTTTCCCTTTGCTGAAAATTTTTTTCACATTTCATTCTTCAAAGTACGATTAAATTGTTCCACGATACTGGCCTTAAGACTACTGTGGGTAGAGTAGTGGTTTTTTATGTCTTGACATCAGTGCTTGAAATGATGAATTGTAGAATTCATTTTCGAGGTCATTATGCAAATTCTTGGGCGGGCCTCTGTCTTTAAAATCTATGCTCATTGCAATTGTTATATCCCTGCCACTCTTAGTTTTTACGGGCACAGCCCATGCGTATTTACTGTAGCAGTCAACAACAGTCAACATATACTTGTAGCCTTAATTTTTAGGAGCATAAGAAATCATTTCAACCAAGTCTGCTTGATACAAGTCCCTAAAACCTAACATCTGCACTTTACGTCGTGGATAATTTCGTCTTGCAAACTCGTGCAGCTCCCTAGCAGTATTTTGACGATTCATTCTATGTAGCCATCTTCACACAGTTCTTCTATTGTGCTAGATATTTCATTTGTATGAGAAATATTTCCTTCTCACTGAGAAGCTACTAGTAGATGTAGTCTGTCGACAATTTCATTAACATTATTCCAGTAAACATATTCTGGTCGCCATTCATATTCTATCTTCTTACATAAATCGAGACCAGAACCTATGGCAACTCCTACATCTGGGAACAGCTGGGAAGTAATGTTAAACTTTGAATGTGTTTCATAGTTCTATTCATTGCTGGTTGGATCGTTATTTTTCAAATGAGCACTCGTAAGTTTCAAAAGCAGTTTATACTGTAACCGGGCCCCGTGCGAATAATCACCAGTATTCTGTTTAAACAGTAATTAGTAAAGTCCAGAAGACGGCTTGATTACGACAGACTCTACTTGTGTGCCGTTACTGGGAAAGAAGTAAATTTGCTTGTTTCCCAAGAAATACTTTTTATTTTACTTGTACACTCCATATGTCCTTACCTTGGACTGTGAGTTTGTTAAGTAATCATGAAGCATTGTGTTTGTTCCTTTTTCCGTTTCCACCCAGAGAGACGCAAATCATCTCCATAAATTTCATAAAGAGGTTCTTACATTTGACTATAGTCTGATGTTATTCTTCCTTCTTCACAGCCACACATGGTGGTGGTTTCAACTTCGAACAGTACAGTCGCACTGTTATAGGTTTTAAAGCTTCTTCATTAATCATATCACATTCCATTCTAGCACATTGAGCCATCAAGTACTTTGAGCGAATACTTTTAAGCATGGCGTGTAAGTCACCGACAATGTCAGACATTGTACTCCCCATTTACAATGACATGACAGAGTATTTACATGCTGTTTTTCTTAGGTGGCGTCCTAGAGCTTGCCTTACTATTTTCCCCATCAAAAACTATTACTGAAGGTAGATTAGAAGCAGATGTTAGCGTGTTTTCAATATTTTAAATAGAAGCTTCAAGTTAAGTAAGGTGTTGCATTACCTCATCCAGGACTTTGTCTTCGCAACAAGTTTCATTTATCATTCCTTGTATTGCATTAAGGTTCCTGTCCAGCAATGTATCCATATCAACGGGGATAGCTCCAAGTTTGAAACATGCACATCATTTATCATACTTGCAATATCATTAATTGTTCTATTCAGCGCATTTTGTATTAAACTAAGCAAGTCACCATAAAGAGTGTAAATATGCGCCTTTTTAACAGCATCCTCCTCCTCATGCTGAACATCAAATACAAAATTCCTTGTACACTCAATCAATATTTACATATCACACTATATGCAAAGTATTACATTATAATCAATTCATATAAATAAACGATTGAAAGAAGGAAACATAACCTCTATGGATACAGTCATTACACATATTTACGGATCACAAAATGTAAAGACAAAATAATAATGTTAAGCTTTATATTTGTCAATGCTTGTCTTACCTTGCTACCTAGATATTGATGATGGTAGGGGCGAGAGTCCTGCCTATGCTACGTTTCGCATCATCCTTAAACACATATGCGTCCTGGTGGATTCGAATACAATTGAGTAAATAGGAAGCAAAGATGGCTGCTCACAGTTGCACCCCCAGTGGTCATTTCTAGAACTAAAAATTATAATCGAACTAGTGGTTATCGACCAAGTAGATTATTTTGCCGGAAAATTTAGAACTTAAATATGGCGGGGTGTCAGGGCATGTAAAAAAATGGCTGTTGGGTAAATTATTACAAGATGGTGGGTTGATCCAATATGATTTTTGGACTTTTTTGGATGTTTTTTTTTAATTTTGGAAAGTTTTGAAATTAACGTAATCGAAGATGGATGCCATTACGGGATTCAAGATGGCGGATTTATCCTAGAGGGTGGCGATGACGCAATCCCAGATGGCCACCGCGGTACACCCAGCCTGCAGCCTGTGTCCCAGTAGGAACTAAATCCATCTAGTATTACCATAAAGCGAAAAGCAACTCTATATCTTGACAGATTCGATATCACTAATGGATTTATCTAAAACACATTCCATGTCTTTTCACTATTATTAGGTTTTGAATTTATAAAAAAAAACTTTGCATGCAATTAAGGCTATTGTATGGGCGTCAAATTTAAGTGGAAAAGTATGACGATAGCAGTCAGTTTCAAGATATAGACTAGTATAGACGATTAATAGAAAACATTTTTCATACCTTTTCATTATTTTCCACCCCGTTAGGTGTCAAATTTGAAAAAAGCAATTAACTATATTTCACATATTTAAGTAAGCATTAATCTTGAATAAAAATCGCGTGTGTATTTAATAATTCAGTGGGATACATGTACAGCTATCTCGACTAAAAAACACATTTTTTCCTTTTAACCGACTTTAAAATGAAAAGGAGGAGGTTATCAATTCGGTTGTATTTTTAATGTTTGTTACCTCAGAACTCCGTCATTTATAAACTGATTTTGAATTTATTTTGTTGGAAAGTAGATTCTTTTAAATGGATCCATTTTAATTTCATTGACGGATTTGAATATAAACTAAGGAACTACTCAAATCGAATAGGAAATTTATAGTGATACAGGCATTGGTAGGTTTATGACACTCCAAGACATAGTCAAGTACCTAAATATGTTCAAGGACGTTCTGGACTGACTTGGACTGCGAAGGGACAACGGAACTTCTTAACCGTAAACATCACGAATGTGGAAGGTAGGTACTGGAACTCTTTAAAAATCAAGAAGTAAAAAATTCACCGATTTAAAAAAAAAATATATATATATATATACATATACACACATATATATATATATATATATATATATATATATATATATATATATATATATATTGAAAAAAAAAAGAAGCACAAAAATTAAAATAATAATTACGTTATTTTTAGAGTACCTAGAGTACAATCAACTCTTTTTTAGGAAAGTAATATACAATTATTGTTATTTTTGGGGTGCCAACCACATTTCATAACATTGACACAGTATATTTAAAGTTACGCTATTTCGTTAATGTTGTAATAACTCATTAAACCAATTTGCAAATTAACACAACAGACTACAGCGACACCTTAATTACAATTAAATCTAAATAAACAAATTTGCAAAAATAAACAAAACAGGGACTTGAAGCGACACCTCGAAATCTATTGACAAATTAACACAGATGTCATATTAAACAAATCTAAATACCTAAAGGCGATTCTAAGCATCAAAAAACCATAATCAAATACAATGAGAGAAAACATACAGCATACAAGCACACCGAAAATTTAAATATCGGACACAACTGTCAACGACGTCTGTCCTCACACGTCTGCCCTCATTCGGGTCGCTCACTCAAGATGCTCCCCTCCCACCCCCGCCTTATACGCCCGCCCGCTGCGCTGTTCAGTGCCGCGTGGCTGCTGGCTTTGTATCGATTAAGAAATGCTTTGTTGCAGTCAGCGTTAAATTAAAATAAATTAGGTGTATGCTTACGCTACATTCTTATACAGTAAGTTTGTTAAACTTGGCTGGCACCAACTCTAAAAACAACAGTATTTGTATGTTTTATTAAGATACATTGATTGTATTCTATGTAGTCTAAGCATACCGTAATAAATTTTTACTTTGTAGTGTTTATTTCAGATTATATTTTTTTCAGGTTGGTATCATTTCCTATTAATTTTTTTTTTTTTTTTACATTTTTTAAAGTCGATTTTAATCGGAAATTTGTAAAAGGGACCAAGTCCACTTTTTGAGCAAATTCAGGTTATACGAGATTCCGACCCTCCAAAGTATTCTCTTGGCTGTCAGCAACAAAAGGAACTAAGTACTATACAAGAAATACGTTAAACAAGCTAGTTAATACATTTGGAACTTGCAAAAGGTGCCAACTCCAGGACTTCGGACCTTTTGTTAAAGATACCAAGTCACGGACTTGGTATCTTTTGTTAATGACAAATGATATGGACATTACAAGGACATTTCGAGCCTCTATTTTAAAGAGTTTTGTTACTTTTCAAATAATGATTACTGCTATCATATCCCAGGACAGTTGAGACCTGTTGTAATGCCAACAAACAAAGCCTACAGAAATGAAACAGTACCAATAAAAAAATCAAAACTTGAATGTCGTTCTAAAATGTTTGCATTATGTTGCAACTCAATGACGAAACGGTCACATTCTACGACAGTTTAATACATTGGCCTGCCATGACCAATAGAGAGGTGAATGAATGTGGCAATGGTGCATTATTTTTTATGACTTTATATTATTTTCATTGAAATGTTTCATGTTGATAGATTATTCACTAGATAGTAAATTAATAAAATTAGTTGACTTCGTATCTTTTACAAATGAAATAATATTCATTACAATAATGGCACATGATACATAATGTCTTAAGTAGATATTAGAGCAATGTTGTATAGTCCAGTGACAGACTAATAATATGTTACTTGCAAACACAACACCACCTGATAACTTATACCAATAAATCAACGCTATGTATTTCACTTTCAGGGAAAACATTATGTCCATGGTGTATATTATTGGAACATTGGTATATGCTAGTGAACAAAAACAATAAGTACTATTTATTTTATATTCATAATTTGTCATACAAATTGCGGCGTAATTATAAGTTAGCAGCTAAATCGCAAGGTCTGTACTGTAGCGAAATGTAAATAGAATTTGAGGTATAATTACATATTTAACAATTTTCTCCTCAGAATTCCAAAAATGTGAAAAATAATAAAGTTCAATATGGCGACTGAAACCGAGCCTGGAATACCACGTTAAATTTCTCTGTTCCTAAAAAAAAAAAAAAAAAAAAAAAAAAAAAAAAAAAAAAAAAAAAAAAAAAAAAAAAAAAAAAAAAAAAAAAAAAAAAAAAAAAAAAAAAAAAAAAAAAAAAAAAAAAAAAAAAAATATAAAAAATAAAAAAAAATAAAAAAAATTAAAAAAAAAAACTGAACCATGAATGTGTGACCATGACGGGCCTAACAGTAAAGTTATAAACATAACGACGCATTTGTGTTCCATAGCTTCATAATCAAGCCAGATACTGAATACTGAATTAAGGGCAACGATTCCCGTTTATGTGTGACAGAAACAATTTTTGTAACCAACGAAGACTTTTAAACTTTGCATTGCCTGTCTCATTTCATGATCGGACTATATAACTGTATGTGGACGGTAGTCTTTAACTGTCAGTAGACGAATTATTGTTACGACAGTAAAGTGTAAATCTTGGTTGCAAACAAATGAACCAACGTGCACAAACCGACGTCGCACGTCGACAGCGAGATCAAAAAAGGAGGCACACAACACAACTTACGTGCCTGGGACTAAGGGAGGCCTTTGTTGAAAATTATCCCTGCATTTGCTTGGAGGAACCATAGAAATCATGTAAAATCCCTATGTCAGGATGCCTGGACTGGGGATCGAACACGGATTCTTTCAAATTCGAGTTTAATGTGTCACCGATGCGCCACCTCACTCGGTGGCAACATAGAGTTCGGCGAATAGATCAGACAAACTAACTGGTTGGAAAATTTAATTCTATATGTATTACTATATATTATCCATTAAGTTATATGTCCGTATAATTGTATGACATATTATGGAATACTAACGCAATTATATCGTATTGAAATCTCATTCAGGTGGATCCAGGTTAAAACGTAAGTCTGACCAAACCTGATAGCTGTTTTCAATTTATTTTGTTTCATTTTTCTAGAGATTACGTTTCGTTGACAGCATAGTTCATTGAGACGGCTACACGTATTTTTATGTCCCATTGAAACTAAATATCGCCTATGCCACACGCTGGATTTGAATCCAGAACCTTTCGCACCGCAAACTGGCGCGTCACCTGACTGCGCCACGGAGGTCGGTTTGGTTTTCAATGGTTTCCCGCGCGAGATCAATCCAGACAAATGCTGGGTTTGATTCATTAACAAGTGCCGTGGCCGTTCCCTTCCTCTCCACTATATCTACTTAAGGCGTACCTCTACTTATTCCATTTGGCTGCTCAAGAGGCAATCAAAACAAATCACGTAACAATAACAATAATAATTACAGAACTTGTCTTGTTATAGGAGAGTAATATACATTTATTACGCCCGTGTAAATTAGTGACAGCTTGCCGGAGTGATAAATCATCCTCACACTTAGGCGACAGGGTAGTCACGAAGCATTTCGCAACATACCTAATGAAATGTCCTCGCTATGGTGGCACGGTTTCATATAGTAGTCAAAACAGACGACCAAAAAAATAACGGCTGTATCTCGCAGGCGCCAAATTTACCGTGATTGGAGACTCTTATGCGCTCTGCGCGTTGCCTAGTTACGTACTCAGACGTCACACCTCCAGACAGGTGTTAGGAACTATTAGACAAAACGCATTTAAATACTTTACCTAAACCTACAGAAGATATACGACTCACGTCTGAAATACCATAAAATAACTAACAATTAGAATTTAGCTTAAAATTATAACGAAGAATTATACATACAGGAAAAACAAACAGCGACATTCCTGAGCAATCTGACGATGGGCAGTATTGGTCTGAGATGCTTCCTAGTTCAGGAGAGAACCAGTGTTTGAACCCACGCGCGTCCCTACGTACACTTATGGCGTTCGACCATCGAGTCCCTCAGACATTCCTTTAGTAGGAACCTCCTCCTCGACCCGAGTCCCAACGACGTGCCGCAACCATCTTGTAACATAAGAAAACTCGTTCACACAATCCACAACAAACCAACACACAGGCACAGACAAGTAGTAACTTTTAGAATGATTAAGTATTTTTCATAAAAACAACATAATTCACAAAACACTGTCATTTCCGCCATACTTTATTTATTCTATAGACCAAGAAACAATATCATCCAGCTACTTAAAAAAAAACACAACACACTAACAATTTTGCAACACAGGCCTACTAAGACATCAAAGTAAAATATTCTAACAGTAACAACTAAGTACCTCTGCTGCTGGATTTGAAAAGAAAATTTATTAGACACAAGAAAGGAAAATAAGCATGACAGGTACACTTATCTTGTGGCCTTCAAACACAGCGTAGCTGCATCTGCACTCCGCTTGTGCTGGCCAGAACATAACCTCAGGTGACGTAGAATTCATTTATCGTGCTTCCTGCCGTGTCAATATGCCACTCTGCTTGCCCACACCTGTCTACCACAACGTGACACAGCGCCTTATGCAACATTCGTATAATCAAACTTTAATTGTGTGTATACAGAGTACTTGTTGTAGGAGCAGCACGTTACCAATCCCATCGTATTAAAGATTTCAATTATTAACTTTTCCTGGTACTAACAGACAACTACATTGCTGAAGAAAAATACTTGTTAAAATAAAAATTAAAAACTATCACCATCCGTATTTAAATTATTGATAATCATTGCCTGGCTCAACTACCGCTTAAAATATTTACCAATTTTAACAATAAATTAAATTCCATAAAAATATGTAAATGTACATATGATACTGCAGTCTAGAACCAGCCTAGTATTAAAAATAATTCATTAGTTTAAACAATTAAAGTTAATTTAACTAATAAGTACTCCACGAACTTCTTGGAAGCTATAAGAGAAAATTGGTTAAACTGCAAAAAAAGAAAAAAAATATCCTTTAAGTTTACTTAATACTACGTAGAATAATAACCATGTATAAAAGAATATAAATATTTAAAAACTATTGAAAATTAAAAATACAAGAATCATATCCATTGATTCATTGTTCGGTTAGGGCGTCCTGTACGACGCTCGGTTTACTCTACACGACCCTAAAACAGGCGTGACCTCTTTACACAGGAGGTTGGTCACTCTACCGTGAATATTTAGTTATTAACCCAAAGTGTCCTCCATGTCTTTCCACGACGTTACTGGCCAACGGAAAACGCTTAATGAGCTTGCAGCAGTTTGTGTTCTAGTCTGCTGGCTTAAAAATACACTAATCTTGCATGTGTATGCAAATAAGTAATCAACTAATTGCAAAATGTGTTCGTCTAACAGTGAATATTCCTGAACAGGGAAATACATGATGTCAACGTACTTATACTGGAAAAGTTACGTATTTTTGTGACAAACGATAAACAGCAGGGCTTAGATCTGTATTTTCTTTAGTTAATAAATAAAAACATAATGCGTTTGTTTCGAAATACTATGTGAACGCCTGAGCACCTACAACAAAATTTTATCTTGCCCTAAGTTACATTCCAAACGAAAACTTCACACCTTAATTTTGTTATTTAAATTCATGCGAACAGAGCAACCTGTTTACCTTGCCTCCCGTTTACACCTATTATTCTCTTACCACAACCAAAAAAGTATTTCCCGCGTAGAAGATAAAATTCAACATTCCTCCACACAGAACCAATTTCTTTTCCAGTTCTTTCTCTGTTAAGTGGGGACTTCACGCAAATATTTTTATTATTTTAATAATTATTATATTTGTACAATATATTGTTTGTTTTGTAGACATACGTTGTAACTATTTTTCACAGTAAGGAAATGTTCTAACTTTAATACTTTTTGTATAAAGTCAAGTAAAAGCCATAATTTGCATAACATGGTTTTATACAAGAAACAAAATCCATTTGACTTACAGAAACGTAATAATTCCCACTGAAGAACAGTATCGTGGACTACAACTGGACCTGTATAAAATATTGCATTGCCAATTTCTGTATTTTAAAAAATGCACAGTGTTGACATTTTTTTATTTAAAATTCAGCAATTTAAAAAAAAAAGACACAAAATATGGATTGTGTTTTTTATTTATGTCCAGACGTAGCCCACGATACTGTTCTTCAGTGGGAATTTTTTTCATTTCTGTATGTCTGTTTTCGTTTCTTGTATAAAACCATTTTATAAAAATTTTGGCTTTCGCATGCCATTATAGAAAAACTATGAAAGCTAGAAAATTTTTGGTGCTGTAAAAAGTGCCACAATACATGCCTATACAACCAACAAAGTCTCGTTTAAATATAAAAATTATTAAAACAACTAAAATTTTGCAACCATGAACGTCTGCCGCCTCTGGAGCAGTTTATAACAGCAACAGACGCAAGTGGAGTACCTCGCAACTTTTATAAGCTATATTCATAAATACTTGCTCCATCTAGCTCACCAGTGACTTACTCTCAAGTAACATTTATGACTTCGTTTGTGTGTGAATATGTGTTTTTGCTTTGATATTGTTTTTCCTCTTAACTATGGTAATAAAAGTAATGTTTTAACTTTCATCTGTAATGGTTTTGTTTTTGTGAGTGATATATTTGTCAGTGTGTGGTTTGGTACAAGAAAAAGCAGTTATCTGTGTACCAAGTTTTGTGAAAATCTTAAAAAAAAAAAACCTAAGGTGTGTAATAATATTCTAACAACATAAAAATTGCCGACATTTTGAAAATATAAACACATGACGAAACAAAATACACAAAGTCAAGTCAGCTTTGTATGTATTATCTGTGTACCAAGTTTGTTGAAGTTCTAAAATATGGTTCCTTAGATATCTAGCCTGATTTAAAAAATGTTTAAATGACCGCCATTTTGAAAATATGACAAGGGCTTAAACTAAATATGTAAAAGTCAAATCATAATGCTAAGTACTATATGATTACAAAGTTTGATGAAATTCTGTCCACTGGTTCAAAAGTTTTTAGTGGCAGGACACACAGACATACACTCACCCAAACAGACACACGGACAGACAGGTGATCTCATAAGCTTACTTTTTCTTTCGAAAAGTAGACTAAAACTTAAATAATTCATGATTTGATTTAAACTAAACTACTTCTTTTTCATTTTTGATATCATTTTATCGGCATAGGCGTTGTATCTACATAAAGTTATGAAAACCTAAAGCTTGCCTGGTAGACTGACTAGCAACGACGACAGCGCAATTAGATTAGTAGTTGCCTAATACAAGGTCCTCAGTGACTATCTCTACTTGCACTGAAGATTATAACATCCCGCAGTGTATAAGAGGAAACCACTAACAAGGTCTGTCTTCTCCAAGCCTTCCGGCCGATACCAGCTCGCGAGGATGGTCCTGGGTCGAGACACACGACCTTCCCTTCCGTCACTAACCGAGCCATACATCATCAGCCTCCGACATTATGCTAACGGTGAGGTGTAATGAGACCAAATATTAACCATCATCATCCTAGAAACTTAATTTAAATATCAAGTCTGCCGCTCCGATCCTGACTAACTACATTGAGTAAACAATATAATTGTTTATAATTAACCACAGACAGAATAAAGCCACAATAATTAGGAGAATATATTTAATTTATTAGAATACCCTGCTCTTAACATTTTCCTCTTAGTTTCAGTGCAAAGTGCCTACCTTTGGCTACAACCACCCCTCTAGCTTGCATGTAAAACGACCAAAATGTAAAGTTTATATCAATTAATATTGAAAAAAAATCATTAATTAAAAATAAATTAAACATAATATTATTTATTGATGTCTAGAAATCTGTTTATAATGGTTTTGATAAACTACTAAAATGGTCTCAGAAACATAATAAAATGTTGTGAAAATTGAAATTATACGACAGAAGTTAGCTAAGGTGTTACATTAACGTTATTATTTTAATAAAATTTTTAGTAAAATTAATTGCCAAAAGTCGAATAATCTTACCACCTTATAGTCTACTTACGGACAACCACTGTCTATTATACAATATAACAAATAAAACAACAGTTTTCTTGAGATATAAGAAAATGATATCATTAAATGGTATTAAAATCAAGTAGTAAGCAACTATTTAAAAATATAGGAATTATTTTCCAATAACACAACAAATAATTTATGTTTTAACAATCGAATAAAATGATAATTGAAAAGCAACGCATGCATTATTTAAAAAGGATAAGTATCAGAATATGTTTTTAAACTTTTTAGTTTTTTTTTTTTACAGTATGAAAAGTAATAGGACAATAACTCCTAATCTACACTTTCAAGTCTTTTTGAGGAACAAACCTCACTTCTCAAATACATCATTGAAACGTTAGAATGATAATATGAAAGAATTGTATGTGTTCTTTATACATTAAATTACTGATTCTGGGATGCACTGTAATCATTAGTATATTCTATAAATCCGTTTTGCTTATTAATCTTAAATATTTAGTAATAATATTTATTACATTTTTACCAGTGTTAGTGAAGTAAAGGTTTTAACTGCTGTCTGATGTCAACTTACCAGCTAAGATATGCATTGGCCATGATATACAGCAGTATGTTTTTCGGAGATGTAGGCTACAATATATGTATTATTATTATTATTATAGACGTGTTTGTGGGGTGTAGATGCGTTTGTGTAGGCTCTTCACTTTTCATTGTTTTAAGTGGTTACAATTAAGTTAATCGCTTAAAAAACCGTAACTAGAACTTTGGTTTATGCCCCCGAGATCTGTTAAATGCGAAATATGCGGTAAATCGTTGTATGGTAAGCAAAAACGTATTTACTGTGAGGCCAGCTGTGGTGTGCATGTGCATGCAACATGTGTTAAACCTCAAGATCTAACAACTGAAGCCACCTACCTGTGCAACAACTGTGAACAACGGGATACGACAGACACCACAATGTTTTCGCCCAAGAAAAACAGTGAACCGATTTCATTGGTACTAACAGATGGTTCTTCCAAAGAGATCCTTTCGGCATTATCGTCCCTTGGTGATAATGTCAAAAAGATGTTTGCTTCCCTGAGCGATAAAATTGACTCACTCACAAACCAGGTAACTGAACTTAAAGAAGAAAATTCTTTTTTGAAATCTCTGCTGGTCTCCGAACTTCAAGAAGAGAATAAAACCCTCAAATCGTTAAGGGATCTTCATAACCTCACTTGTACCGGCGTGAACGATGTTCCAGATGGAAAAGAAACAGAAGCTACTACGAGCAATAAATCTCCTTCCACCAAGATCATTAAATATAGTGACAAAGTCAAAGGCTCCACATCGCAGCAACATCATACCAAAACTAACACAAACAACAAAAACAAACTGATTGATGTTGACCCACTTTCGAAATCCGAACACCATATGGAAAACAATGGAAAGACAACTGATGACACGGAAGGGTTCATTGAATACCACAGGCGGCGACACTTGCGGACCCAAGAGACAACCGACAAGAAACAAGTGAGTGACAAACAAAATTCCAAGAAATCTGTTCAACTTGGCGTACGCAACACAGCTTCGTTAAAAACTGTTGCTAAACAAGTGAGGCCTAGGATGAAGGCTTTATTTACATCGCGCTTTGCTGCTGACGTCACTGAGGACGAAGTGGTAAACTATATAAACACTGAAATAAAACTGAACGATTTGAAAGTGGCCAAATTAAAAACCAAATACGACTCTTATTCTTCTTTCCATGTTGCGGTTGAGGAATCTGAGTTTGACCGTATTTTTAACACTGTTGTCTGGCCCTCCGGCTGCCTTATAAGCCCTTTTTATGGTAAACTGCAGGAGTCTCAGCTTTTCTCCCAGGCGAGTGCTACTTCTGACCCTGATGTTAGTTTAAATCAGGCGGCCGGAGGCGCCTCTTCTTAAATCACCTCTTTATTATCTATGCAGGCATCTTTAAAAGATATTCACCTTTACTATCAAAATGTAAGGGGTCTACGGACAAAAAGCCAACAATTTGAGGAAAATCTTTTAGTGTCAAATTATTATATTATATACTTAACTGAAACTTGGCTAAATTCTAATAGTGTTAACTCCCAATACTTTCCCAGCTATTACAATGTTTTCCGATGTGATAGAAAATATGACAATATTATTACTAGGGGAGGAGGTGTGCTGATTGCTATTAACTCCCTATTTTATCCCCTAGCTGTCTTGAAGCCTGAGTTTCAAATTAATAATCTTGATGCTGTTTGGATAGAACTTACTATTAGCAAAATAAAAATTCTCATGGGTAGTATATATTTTCCTCCTCAACTTGCTGTTCAGGAGTTTAAAAACTGTTTAGAAACTCTAGAATCCAAACTATCAAATTATCCTCATGTTATTGTTGTTGGTGATTTCAATATACCAGGGGTTGACTGGAAAAATCATCACGCCGAAAATATTGAACATTATTACAATAAACAAAAAGGACTACTGCTGTTAGAAAATATTAACTCACTTAATCTTACACAATTTAACTTTACTAAACCTGATAAGTCTCTCTTAGATCTAGTCTTCTCTAATAGTTACATTACTGAAGTTTCCCGGTCTCCTGAACCTTTGGTTAGTGAAGATGAATATCATCCTGCAATTTTATGCTCCTATCAGCTTGAAGTTTCACAACTGACACATAATAATAGTACTTACTTTTTCTCTCGAGATTACCGCAACGGTGACTATCTCTCATTGTATTACGCCCTAAAAATATTTGATTGGAGTCCTATCTTTACTATGAATAATGTTAACCTCATGGTTGAATATTTGGCTAGTAACACTTTAAAAATTATTGATACTTACATACCATTAACCTTGATATCTAATAGAAAATACCCTGTTTGGTTTTCCTCTGCT